>JAPYYX010000303.1:0-72280 GCA_030522605.1 Cremastinae sp. B BG-2022a | reverse complement strand
AGTTTTACAACATATTTTCTACTACAGCTTGGAGTATAATCCCGTAAATGTACTTGCCTCATTTTTTTACAGCATATATGCTGTTTTTTTGTAGATTATGTTATTCTGATGTTCGAAATTTTCATATGTATATATGAGTTCATTTTCTCAAATATTTGATAAAGTATAGTTGGATAAGCCGTGGAATTTAAACAATTATTCACTAAGAATTTTAAAAGTCGTCGATTATTCGTTATTTTTTGCAGCTTAAAAAATTGTTTTGCACGTATTAGTAAGAACGTTAATAGTTAATTTTTATCGAGTTGTCAGATGTTTTTTTTTACGAATGAAGTACAGAGTCATTTTTTCCTATGTGACGATATGATTAGTAAGTAATGATCGATTTAAGTATAAATATCGAAAATAAACAAATGGAGAAATGTTACCGAGGCCTCAGAGATGGCGTATGCTTCCATTTTGACAAAACTTTCTCAAGGAAATAGTGAGGAGCAACGAGCTATTGATCGAATTTCCGAGCGATTGTTCGCGAGAGACACCTACACTTAGCTTTATAAAGTTGAATATTATCTCTCGCGATAAGAGTAGAATTCGAGGACGATCGGTCAGCAAGAGATCTATCAATGAATGAGCGCATAAAAATAAGAACAACTAACTAAATTTAGTTAACAAAAACACGCTTCAAAATCCTTGATCGAATATCATTAATTGGACGATTTTTTTCAACTTACTGGACGCAAATTCGAAGGAAAACGCGGTTGCTCCGGATCAACGTCCGGCACGAAATCGCTCAAATCTCAGACTGTGCTTCTGATCATTTTGCGACGGATAGATGTGTACATAAATATGAGAACGAGATGTCCAGTGAGAACCAGTTCTTTCCCCATTGAGACGCATCGTAGGGTCGAAAACTTGGCTGGACAACGAATTCAAACTGGTCAGTGACCACTATCCTTCTCTCTCGCTCTTTTTAGATTCGTTACACGTATTTTTGTCCACTTTTCCAGCATCCTGGTGAAACCAGTCTCCGAGATGGACCAGTCTTCGCGCCGCTTTGACAATGATTTCTTTTTACGAACTGGACATCGACGGAGAGATGAGCCATCAACCGGTCCAGCAGATGTCGCGAACGAGATTCTCTTTCCCTAACTGCTCCAGCTGCCCGCTTTCATCTCCGATAAGTATATATTTTTTTAATAATAATAACAACTACTTTTTATTTATATACCCTTATATACTTATTTACATACGTGTTGCAAGTTTCCATGGGCGTATGGACCAACGACCGCAGCTCTACATCGCGCGATATTTTTATTTTTTATTTCTGTAATTTTTTTACAGTTTTTTGAGGGATTATGTTTCCTGTTTTAATTATTTTTTGTTCATTCGTTATTCTCTTTTTTTCATTGTTATTTTGAAAATTGTGTTGTCATTTCATTCTCGATGTTCAAGTTTTCAAGGTGTTGACTTACGTATTTTATGCACATGATACAATACAGAATTTTTTTCTCGGAAATTTTAATGTGTGTAGGGTTGATGGGGTATTTTTATTTTATTTATGGTTCTTTTTTAACAGACCTATTTTTTTATTGTGAAATTCCATGATCGTGTTTTAATCAGTGTTTGCGGTGTTTTTAAAATTAAGGTTTGCAATCCAATTAACAAAGCATTTTAAAGAAAAACTCTAAAAAAATTGTTTATAAATCTATGAAAACGATCGTGTTTTGGTGATTAATTGTTCATTAACGAATGTGTACATAAATTTGATGAAGCGCAATTTTGTTTGGAATGACGGCACGAATTGGTAAATCCTCGATCGATTTATAACGCTCTGATTTTTTATTGCGCTTGACGTAGAGCGTCAAGTTTTCATAATGTTTAAATTCAAAAGTTGTACTTCTTTTTTTCTAACAATAAGTTAATTTTTTACAAACGTCCGTAATTTCTTAATATAATCCGGCAGATTGCTTTTTGCTGCTTCATTGATCCTGACGTTTTCTTATTGCATGTGATTAATATGAATTAACCTTTGGATTAATCTTGTTTCAGTTTAAAAGATAATAATGTGTACATTCTTTCATTCATTTAGAACATTTTTAAAATAATAATTTTTTTTTAATAAGCATGTAACATTGATCGACTAATACCTTTTGAAGAGAAAAGCAAAAGAAAAAAATTAATCATTAAAATATTAACTTCCTTTTTTATTAAAGTAAAAAAATAATTTTTCGTTTAAATTTGAAAATGAATGGTGCTGCAATATTCGTAACGATTCGATATTTTGCTGTAAGTAGAAATGAGTTTTAATTCGTTTGATATTTCGTGGCACACGAGGCTGAGAAAGGGAACTGGATAGATGGACAATTTTTTTTTCGCAGCAGCAGCAGCGAGTGTTGGAGAAAAAAGGATTATTCACTTGGATATTAAAGATGCGTCTCGTAATAATGTTGAAATAAGAGCGGAGAAGCAGAAAAGAGGAGCAATATAAAGGGTGCCATGGTGCGGCTTCGTAAACAATTAGCGAGGCCACAAGCCTGGTCTCACATCTCGTGACTCGCTCCGCAAAACCGGAGACGCGATAAAAAATGAAAAACTCCGACAGGGGGGGCTAGCTTAATCCGATGAAATAAACTCCACGGTAAATAAGTAATTAAACAATTAGTGTGTACGCGCGACGAAAATTTTGGACGCGCCTCGTGTGCGAATTCATTATTCGCGCGCGTATTGCAGCGAAATGCGCAAATAAGGAGACTTTTCCCCTCGGAGACAGAGTTGTTTCGCCCGACGAAACTCTCGAGGCTAGCTGGAGCGACCATCACCAACTCATTTTTCACTCCGCTTAACGTCCGGAAAAGGCGGACTGACATGTTTTTCTTTTAAACTTGATCTCTCAAACTTTACTCTTTTTAAATAAACGGAATATCGCTATTTCATTAAAAACATTTTATATTCAATCAGTTGGAATAAATAATCATTTATATAACCGTTTCAATCGAAGAAACGTATCCAGTTGTAGAATTTTCTTTCAAGCATGGAACTAAAAATATTATTTATATATTTTTAATTCGATATTGCAATGTAGAAATAAAAAATAAATTTGCTCAGAATATTTTACATTACTACCTTCAAATAAATATTGATCTGTATAAGTTTTTTCGATCAAAGGCAATTTTATTGAATACAAAATATATTTAAATATTTTATGAAATATAAAATTGGATACAAATTTCATTTCAAGTAATTTATTGCCGAAAAAATTCGATTGAATGAACGTTTATGTGAAAATGAAGTTGATGAATTTGGTGAGACCTGATCGCTGCAGAGACGCACACTGATGAGTTATTTAATTTTTCGGCGTGGTTATTCCTAAAATTTGCCGAGGTCGTGAGAAAAGGAGGATAAAACGGTTGATATAGCTCGAATGTACGAGCGTGGGGTCCCGGTCGTTGATATCGTTGACCGTGAACGCAATGCACATTTATGGGCTCTTCTTGGCCGTGTTTTTTTCGACGTCTCTACTTTAGCACTTTCCGAGTGCATGGGAAACGGACCGTGAGAGGAAAAGAACCGAGAGCTTTCGTGGATATATACGTGGCGAGAATGAGAGTGAAAAAAAAGAAAGAAAAAAAAGAGGTTGAACGCGAGAAGCGAGAAAAGAAGGCGGGAAAGCCGGAAGTTTCCTTCTCGTACGTGTTCATTTTTATGTTTACGTGTGTTGCCCGGGTGTCTGGCTTCTCTCGTCCGTTTTATCGCGCGGTTTAACCTGCCGAGTTTTCGTATCGCGCTCCATAACAGCGGACCTTTGCCAGCCGAGAGGAGAACTCTCGCACGCGAATAAGAATGCTAATTGGAAAGCTCGCTTTCTTCCCGCACTTTACACACATACCGTACCGCCAACCTTTTTCCTCTTGCTTCACATTATTTTTCTTACCCGACCCGACGCTCGGTACAGCTCCGAATAATTATTATCAAAATACAATCCATGGAAAAATCAGGAGTTTCTATTTTTCAATTAAAATCCCTGAATCCGTATTTTTATTGTCTCGCTCGACCGCATTGGTCTCTTTTTCTTCCTCGAAATTCTCATCAAGATATTTCTTATAATTATACAATAAAAAGAATATGCGCTTTTGATGATGAGTTTTTATCTCGATCAGTTTTTACCGTGAATAAATTAATGATAAATCATTTATGTTTCTTACTTTTAAGTACAGAATATTTTTAAAACTTGTAATTCTTTTAATGTTCAGAGTAGGTATTCAAGGCGGAGTACAGTTACGGGACGTTAACTGCACGAGGACGAATTTGACTGTTAAAATGAAAATAACTCTTTGAAAATTGAAGTACTTTTTTTATCTTACGATTTTCATTTCTTTATTTTTATTTATTTAATGTATTTGTAGTATGAATTATTTTTTCAATATCTCACTTCAGTTCCGAAATTTATTTTTAAGATTTCTGAGTTGTTTCCCTTAATTTTCTGCATACGGAATTAATTACTGTTTTATTATACCAATTAATTACCATACCGCGAGTTGTTTACAACTGATGGTTAGGATATCATTCCCTAATTGTCTTTTGCCTCTATTTTTTAGAGAATTACTGTATATATTGGTAGTATATTAATGTCTCACTGAATATGAATGAATAGATACTTTTAACTGCGAATATTGAACATTTCATTAAAGCGATATTCAGTTTTCAATTTTTGTAAATCAATGTGTTGGCACACTGAGATATATGGAGTAATGGTTGAAATTCTTTAAAGCGGATCGTCCGATCGGTGGACATTCCCTGTCCACAGATTCGAGGAGGAAAAATATTGTCCTGCTGGTGCACGGGAAGCAGGCTCTCGGTCAATTCTATAGAAACGGGAAGGATGTCGGATGAAGGGTAGAAAAAGGGGAAGAACTGTAGTTCACCGTTTGAACCGTGGCTACAAAATCTAGGTGGTGACTAAAGTCGAGGGTTACTATCGGAGGGCGTGGCGCGATTTCTCACGTCCCGTTGAAAAAATTTTTTTTATAGTCAACAATATTTTTTTTTTCAAATTTTAATCAGCTTTGAATAAATACTTTTTGCAGAAATGATTTTGATATTTTATTTATTGAATTGGAACATTTTTCCTGTGTGAAAACCTTTTAATTGTGTAGTGGAAAATGAAAAAAAATTCATTTACATAAACATGCATATTCGTTCAAAAAATATTTCAGTAGATATTTTATTTTATAAATGACCTTTTTTTTTAATTGCGAGATTTCTCTGGACAACATTAATTCTTGTGATCTTTTGAGGAAAGTCTAATATCTCTTGATTCTTTCTTCCATTTAGAGGATTACTCTATTCGTAGTGTAGTGGTTGAAAAACAGTTTAAATGGAGGAAAAGTGTATGTATGTTTACATAAAGATTTGAAGTGAGGACCATGAGTACGAAATAATAACTTAGTTTTTTTTGCACGAAAAGGTTTTTAAACTGACACGGGAGGTTGGGAGTGAGAGAATAAGAATGAGAGAGACAGAAGACGAGGACTTTTGCATCGCAGGTTTATGGGCTTCCGGTCCTTCCCTGCGCTATTCACCGAGCTCTTGGCGTTTCTCCGGTCTCGCGTTGTGTCTGAAACAATAAAACACGTATCATGAATGAAACCCTACCGGTAGAGACGAAAAGAGCAAACTCTCTGCAATAATTTCCTCTTTGCTTCGTTATTTTCTTCGCATTCTTCCACTATTTTCCAAAATCTTTTGCAGACATGCTGTATATAGTCTCCATTTTTGTCTGCGGGTGACATGTCTATTTCACTTTATACTCGTCGTCGTTGAAAAGATTCCCTTAGAAGCTCTTTCTGATTTCATCAGTCACCATTCATTCGTCAAATTTCCTACATAATTGACTTGATCAAATTATCTCAAAATTTTCTTCTCTTCATTTTATTGGTTCAATGAACTTAATGGCGGTTATCACACAAAAATTTTTTTCAAATGATGGGACATAAGATTACATTCACTTTGAAACATTGATATAACAGTTAAAATGGGGTAGGAAGTATATGTTTGACTTATTGTTAATTCCAATCATTTGCGAGTCCACAGCACCATGAAAAATTCAATAAATATATTTTGATGTATGGTATGTAAAATGTGTAACAAAAAATCTTTGTTGGAAGATAAAAATGTTCCATTTTAAGATATAAGATACTCATGATATCGAATCGCTATTGTCCGGAATAAAGCGAATCATTCGAATGAATTTTCGAAGCATCTTGTTCAAAGAGCGTGTATAGATAATGATTCGTGTCTTCTGCTTATTTTCCTTTCTTTAACTTTGCTCGCGCGCATCAGGGTATTCACCGACGTTTCAATATTCTCGAGAGTGCTACGCGAGATAAGGGTATGCAGCGCATGCACAAGTGCACAGGAGACTTGAGTTCTTCTTCTTTCTCTTGTCATGAGGAGAATGCACGCGAGGGGGGGACGAGGTGTGGGAAGGATAGAAAGCGCAGGAGAAGAGAAATAAGAGGATGAGTAGATAGAGAAGGAGATGGAGGAAAGAGCAAACGACTCGGCAAGATAGGGAATGCGGAGAGCTAGCCTCAGGAGTACTTCTCTCTGGTATTATTTGCATGTGAGAGGAGATCTACAGATCGTATATAGGAGCTAGGGAGAAAGAGAAAAGCCGAGTTGTTCATTGGTGCGAAGGTGCAGGGAGCTGGAAAGGAAGGAGCTAGGGAAGCAGACCACGGAGGTGGGGTCGGGCGGGGAGGAAAGGAGAGAGAAATATATAAAGATAGGGAATTTCTATCGGCTCCTTGGGGATCTTTCCACTCCTATTTCTAGCAACTATCTCCCTTTTGCCAAGCCCAGCGTGTATATACAATACATTTATATACATGTATATATGCACGAAATGCGCGCGGTTACGCTCCTCCAACAACCGATATCTACCTCTATATGCACTTACATAGGCATATATACGTTTATGTGGATGCTCGTGTATAAATATAGGCGATAACGTGTACACGCGATATATAAACTGGCAGCTCGTTGGGTATTGATCGCAGGGAGAGGGAAAAACGTCGTCGACCCTCCTCCTCCTCCTTTTCCACCCTCCCCCTCTTGGAAAACGGGATTCCAGCTCCGTATACTCTTCTCCTAGTTGCTTCACCTGTGAACTCGACGACGCATCCTTGCCCAGCTCTTGTTCTGCTTCTTCGGGACGATACCTAGCGATACCGAGCTCCCGGAGGAAATGAGACAGAAACCGCCTCCCCTAGCATTTACTCATTCATTACCCGAAGTATCCGAAAGCTCCGGCACCGTGCGTATTCTTTTCACTTCAGCTTCATGAATATATATGTACACATGGTATATATGTATATTCAGGAGTCATCTTTAGGTAATGGCTATATGTATTGCCCAGTTGAAACTTTCATTTTATTCGAAAGCACATCACTTTCTTCTTGATATCTGAACTCTTTTTATTATCGCATATATAACGAAATCTGTATAGTTGGTGTGAGAGATGTCTTCGTATTTATTTTTTCTTCGAAGTGCTTCTTGGGTTAAAATTGTCAATTGCGTCCTGGGGGGTGAAACTGTTCGAGTCGGTAACGAGTTTCACGTTCATAATAATTTCTTCCGATTCAATCTATAACTCTTATCAAATTTATTTTAGTTTTGCTCGTATTTGTTTATAGAAACTCTGTACAGATTTCTGAAGAAAATTCGGAAAATACGCTGCCATTTCAAATGGATAGTATAATAGTGGATGCATTGCCAATGATAATTTCAATTGATGATCAATGATGATCGATTTAACTCCGTTGGAGTTGCACGGGACGAAATTTTTCCAAGAACGCGTTTAAAGAGGATATAATTTTTTTTGTGACCCGATTATTGGAAGAAAGTATATGAAGTCGATCGTGAAAACGTTCAACGCTTCGATGAACAAGCTGGGAATACTGAGGACATTCCGGTTCTCGTATGCTACTCTATGGATCAGAGTGAGGTAATTAAGGATCCCTTGATCCTGGCACTATCCATTCCCGGTTCAGGATCTCAGAGCATCAGCAGACTCGTCTCACCGATGCTAAAGTGCTCCCCCCGGTATCTCCTCCTGCACTTGAATCGACTTAGTCTCGAAATATATGTATTAGTCACCTGTTCCGTAGATGTATAGGAACCGCTTTTTCCTTTACGTTTCACGCACATCAACTATCGAACCGTCTCACATGGGTATCATCTCTATATATGTATATTAACCATTGGAATTTCATATATTCTTTTTTGTTGTTGGTTATTACATCGATCGAATCTGATAGTATTCATTTCATTCATTTTTTAGAGAAAATTAAACCGAGGGAAGTACATACATCATAGCAGATGAATAGGCAGAAAATAATTTTACGACAGCAATTGTCAATTTAACGTATAAGTAGAACATAAATGTAAATTTGTTCATAAATGAGATTTTGGAATAGTAAAGTTTAAGATAAAATGAATGTTAACATTCCTTATAATTCGATTCGACGGTGTCGCGTGAAATCTTGAGAAAATGTAAGTTAGAATTCAACAGAACGATGCCAGGAAAGAGGACAGACGGAGAAAGTGGAATGCTAAAAGTAGAATTAATCCGCTATGATAAAAAAGGTAGTAGAAAAGCTGTTGAAGGAAAAGTGAGGAGAGGTTTAAATCTTTTAGCGATTGTGAAAAAAAGTTGTTGCGAGAAGCGTTTATTTGCGAGGTTTTAACAGATAGGATTATTTTATCTTCGGAGTGAGTGGCCGTGCGGGAACGAAGAGGGGGGGGGGAGAGAGAAACGAGGGGAAACGCGCAAAAGAGAAAGGGAAAGAGAAGTCTGGAGTCTAACCCTCGTTCGCTCGTTCAGGGTGTGCGCGGGGTTAAGTTAGTTCGAGCAAAACTCGGAGGGTGGGGCGCAAAAAGGGGTCAGACCACGCGGGGTTTTCCACAGGGGTGGGTAAGATGCGGCATCGGGATGGTCGGACGAGTCTAATGTTGCCCACGAAATGGAGGAAGGGGATTGCCGAAGGAAATACACCGCGAGAGAGTAGAAAAGGAGAACTGGCTGGGGGTAACAAGATGGCCGCGAGAGTTTAGAGTTTCCAACTCTCTCGAGCCGAAGTAGGGGAAGTAAGACATTCATCGCCCGCCCCCTGTATCTCTTTTCCTCCCTGCTTTCTCCTTTTTCTACTTCTTCTTCTTCGTCCTTGATCATTCTTTTTCTTATGATGCACTGCAACGTCTCTTCGCATTTTTATTATACATTTATTTCTTACGATTCCAAACATTTTCTTATTTTTTTCCTTTTATTTACATACATAAAATAATATTATATTACGTCAAATTGATGTGGAAGTTTTGGATAGAAAATTAATGGATCCTGAAAGGAAATATAATATTTGAAATTTATAACATCGGTTAAAAAAGGAAATGATTTGCGGGAAGGCAGAGGAGCGAAAGGATCATTGTAATTTTACCATGTAATTATTGTTTTGTTGATAAACGCCATGTCGCAATAAACAGATTTCAACGTGGAAGGATTCGCGAGTGTACATTGGCGAGTACGAAATATAAATAGACGGGAGTGCACTATCAATTTACAGGCAACTCGCGAGTTTCATCGGGGCGTACAAACTGCATTTTCCAAAGTTTACGAAACAGCTAAATCAACATTGATGAATATGTTGGATTACACGTGCGGGTAAGATTAACAAACACCTTGAATAAACATAGAAATGTATTTCATAAATATACAGAGCACCTCGTACAAGTGACTCTAGGACCGAGACCGGATGTGATCGACAATTTTTCAAATTTTTTTATCGATACTCTCAGAAATAATTCATATTGAGCAATCGAAGATGTTACCTGAGATATGTATGTTTGTACACACTTATTCTAATGTTATCCCAAGCTGCCTAAAGGATGAGCATCGACATCGGCCAAAAATTAGTAAAAATTTTTTTTCGTTTCCGAATGAATATTTCTTCCAATATTTTTTAAATACAACAGATTTTTGTTACTTTAAGGTTTATGTTTCTTATACTTTCGTATTTCATTTTTCGATTTTCTTAAAATTTCAACAGATGTATGAGCAAATTTAGTCTTTGTAAAATAAGTATCTGTGAATTCTACTATTTTTTGAAACATAAAAATTTGAGTGTTTGTTTATTTCTATCGAATGATAGTAGGGAAAATTAGTCGGATTAAAGTAAAGTGGAAAAAGATAGTAGAAAAGGAAGTAGAGGTGCATTTGAGACAATTGGTGAATAAATGGGCACAGAGGAAGACTGCGAAGGATTTTGGTGAGCATTCGTATGTAATCGTGAGCTTTGTCTCTACAGCTTTATATATGTTTTATATATCTCAGGATATTTTATTTATTAATTAGTGTATGATTCGTCAGAGTATTATAATTCCAATAGACCGTTGAATAAATTGATTAAAAAAATGAGCTTCTGCGAATATGACTAAATTTTTTGTAAATCCAAAAATTAAGTCTTGACTTGCTTACATCTGTTCAACGACGTAGCAAACCCCAAAAATCTGAAAAACCAAATCGGATTAAAATGAAGGAGAAAAAGAAAAGGAGAAGGAAGTGGAGGAGCGTTTGAGACAATCGGAGAATAAATGGGAACGGATGAGGAAGACTGCGAAGGATTTCGGTGAGCGTTCGTATGTAATTGTGAGCTTTGTCTCTGCAGCGGAGGATAGTTGTGAAGAGAGACACGGAGTATGTGTATTATTGGAGAAAATAAGATATATATTTATAGAGAAGAGCTATAGAGAGAGGGAGAGAGGTAGAGCGGTAGTCTCGCCCGGCCAGAGAAATGAGAATAGTGTCGGTCTACGAGCTGAGTGGAGTTGGTGAGCAAATTGCTCAAAGTAATTAATCGCTTTTGCCGGGTTGGCTTGCCACGCTGTCCCGCCGCCGCTGAAGCTCATCCGAAGCGGGGCGGTGTAGTATATCCCAGGTATAGAGGATATGTCCTCACGAAAGCGTGCACGAAGGCTGCCCGTACGGAGCTTGCAACAAACGTGTCTAACTCCCTCCCTTCTCGTTTCGAGAAAGCCGGTAACACATCGTGGACGATCCAGCCGAGCGAAAGAGTGGATGGACGGGGAAATGCTTGGGACTCCGTCAAAATGGTAGCCCTCGTGATGCGGCCAGCCGATTTTCAATGTCATTTTGGTAACTATATACCCCTCTCTTCTGACACACACTCTCTTTCTATCTACACACGCTCAACATCTCCCTCTTCGCCCTGATATTCGATTATAAATCCATTCTACGGGCTTAATTGGTCGAGCAACTTGCTACACGCTGGTACGCGAATCGAATGATCTTTCGATCGCAGTCATCAACGGGGCAGGTACATGCTCTTCTCCCATCAGGGATTGCCAATCAGGCAAATCCGAAAATGATGGACCAATACCTCGAGATTGGAAACATCGAAAAACTTGATGAAAATCCTCCCATTCCATTTTTTCATCGTCCTCTAATGAATCTTTCTATTTTATTTTACAATTTTTCCAGAAAATTTCTCGTTTTGTATTAAATTCGGTTCTTCCGCATTTTTTAAAATTCTCATATCTGTACAGCACTATAAACTCCAAATTCCTATATTTGTAAGAATGCACAAATGTTCACAAATAATCATCATCATGCACTTGAATAAATTCAGAGAAAAAAATTAAGATAATACGAGTGTATAAAATTTGAGCCAAAGGACGATGAAATCTAGTTGTACGAGTTTTCATCCTCGGTATTTTTATTCTTAATTACGGATGAGATCATACATGCGCTCGCAGCGATACGCGAGAAGTATAAGAAGCTGTCTCCAATTCCGCTCCGGCAATTCTCTCTAGTCAGGGCGATTTTCTCCATCCGCCTTTGCTTCTCTCGAAAAGCCCTCGACTCTGAGAAAGCCACATGCTTCATATACATATATTGAGGATAAGCGTATATAGGAGAGTAGAGAATCTGAGTTCATGTGTGTGTACGAAAAAGGGGAGAGCGCTTGCCTCTCGTCGGTGCTTCGTCCTCGGTTCTGGGCGCGACTAACCTCTATCGATCGTAAGAAGCTTCGCACATCTACGGACCTCACACTTCTGTGAGAAAACGGACATCCCGGCTGGCTCGCCGTAGCAGCGTCTTAAGTACTCCTCTATTTTTATTCAACGTTTTTATCGAGGAGATTAAAATTTCACCTGGATGAGATCCTTCGTCGAGTAAATCTTTTACTCGCTGGAAAGAATTTTCTCATCAACTGGAAAAATGAACAAAAATTTTATTAAAAAATTATAGTGTACAAAATCGCTCATTTTCAGCAATACTTTATAATTATTTTTAAGGCATACTCATACAGTATACATATAAAATCGCTTTTAGAATAATAAGGAATAATTATTTGTATGATATTTTTAAAAACGAGTTCTATAAACAGCGTTATCGAAATATTCGATTAAAGGTCATTTTTCCTGCTCATTTTTGCAGTTTTCACAATCACATAAGAAATACAAATATTCTTCAAAATTTATATTCTGAGGAGAAATTATATGAAAACGTATTCTCTCTATGCTCGACACTATTCATTTTTAGATTATAGCAGAGAAAAAGAATAGTAAAGTTGTTTAAGTATCCGGATGAGAGTTAAGGGATGAGAATACGGTACGAAGGGAAAATGGATGAGAGGAAAAAAAGTGGTCGAGCGTTTCTGAAGCATAAGACAGAAGGGTCATAAGAAGAAGAAGAAGCAGAAGAAGACTCGGCGGGCGAATGAGGGGAGGTTCGGTGAAGGACTTTCAGAGTGTCTGAGAGAAATAGAAGAGTTCGGGGTGGGAAGCGTGTGTGCTTACTCTCTTCTGCTCGAGAACTAAGTTGTATTGATCCTAGGCTGTAGGGGTGGTAAAACCAGGCAGGCTTGCTACGTGTTCTTAATCGGCAAGTGACCGCCCTCTCTCCTTTCGTGCTTTCAAACCGCCTCCCCTTTTTCGCCCCCTCTCGCGACTGACAACCCCTCTGTACATCGTTGCTTCGTATACTATATACGTACAGAAAATACGTACGTGTGTATATATAGTTATATATCGCATTATATATATATTGAGAATACTGCATGCCCAAGAGACTCACGAGGTTTCTCTCAACCCGGTACGACACGGACCACCCTCTCTCATCTACACCACCCCCTCGTCCTTTCTTTCCGCTCACTCTCTCTTCGCCCCCTTCGCTGCTCCGCGCACACCAACACGACCGATGCTTCCAACGCCGATCCCCGCTCTACCGCATTTACCGACGTCTTCCCTCTCTTAACTTTTCCCTACACGCGAAATTACCATTGTTTTCGCCAAGGAAGAAGAAGCACATTCAAGAATCACGACGCTCTTTTCTCCCTCTTCGCTGCGCTTATTGTACCCGCTAATGGCTAACTTTTGCTCCCGTTTTTCTTCAGCTTTTCACGTACAAGTCGCTACGAAATACAAGCTTTTTTTGTTAAACCGTAAAAATCATGTTCTCAAGTTGGGTTATTTCAAGATATATTGTGATATTCTGTATTATTCTTTCAAATAATTACTGTGCTCTTTAGAAATTTTTTACTTTGATCCTGCATTTACTAAGAAATAATTTTTTTTTAGAAAAAAATTTTTGTTCAATTTTTTTTACGTACTTATAAATAGTGTACTATATAAATAAACAAGCCTTTTCTGTGGGATTTTATTATACAATTTATCAAAAATTAGATATCTTGTATAAAAAACATCTTTTATTGATTTATCGATTATTGGCAGGTTCTTTGACGTTAAAAGAAAGATTTTATCGGTTTATGCCCTGGACTATTTTTAGGATAATTTTTTTTTCGTATGGATCTTAATTAGGAAACATTTTATGTGATAGTTATTTATTTTAGAAGCTTTTTATTTTAATTAGACGTTAACTTTCTATTTTTATTTTCTTCTATTTATATTCTATAATTTTTTCTACTGAAATCGTAAGTAGAATACTTAGAGATATTTTTTTGTTTAATTTTTATTATATTATTAATTTTTTATGGTATGAATTTGTAAAAAACTGGGGTTCTTGTATAAAAAAAGTGACATTGATGTACTGATCATTGGTAAATTGATTGACGTTGAAAGGAAGATTGGAATTGGCGAAGTGAATGAAGAGACGTTGGAGGATGTTGATTCGATTATTCATTTATTCACTTTTTGCGAATCCCATTCTGCGATACAAAGATTCGCAACGAGACGGCGAGTTACGCTCACAACCCATCCATTTGAATAATTGATTCGATTGTGAAATGCTTCAGTTCATTCGCCGAGACCGGACAGGTCGAAGATATTATATGCGACCGAAGATATTCGCTCTCACGACTTTTCATCCTCATCTTTATCCTGTATATGTATAGGTACGTGGATGTTAAATTTCCCTCTCGTAAAACTCGTCACCCTCTGAACGCGTAAAACCTGTACTCGTGCGTCCGGATGCTGCAATTTTTCTCGCAAAACGTGTCTTCGTTGATGCCTTTGCGTCGTGAGAAGAAAAAGCATTAACTCGTCTCACGAGTTTTTTTTCTTCTCACAGTAAGATAATTTGAGAAAAAAATTTTACTTTTTAATGTTAATCGCCTTTATTATATTTCAATGGTGTTTTTCGGTATCTTCTTATCTTCGGAGTCCTTATTGTTAGCCGAACAACATCAATCTACGTGCATAGATGGACGAACAAATAATAATTAAGAATCATATTGAATAGCAGAATTTGGTTAAACAAATACTCAATTATTTTTTTTTTTATATAAAAAAATAGAAATCCGTAGAAAAACGGTAGAAAAGACCAATTAATGGTGAGTCAAGTGTAATTGTATGTGAAACAGCAGAAATTGATAAGAAAGGTTCGAGAAGTTTTGCCTCGGGTCATTTTGCTTTCTGAACTACCGGATTCCACACGCCCACGTTAAAAAAATCGTTGACGTAATTAAATCAAAAACAAAAAAGAATTTTTTTTAATAGTGGATTTTTGTTAAAGAGGTACGCAATTGTTCGTTTGTCGCAGTGAAAAAGAAAAAGAGTGGTCAGTCTTTGCTTCGATCTACAGCTGTTCAAGCCTGCGTAATTCAAAAGATGGCGTTGCAAAGTTCATTGACGTAATGAAATAAATGATAAAATCATAGTAAAATCTAGATTTATCAAATACTAGATTTTGCATGATTAAAAACGTGTTGAATTGTTTAGTTATAAAATAAGGGAAGACTTAACAAATTGTCCTAAAAAATCACTCTAATATAATATTAAAAAATATTTGAGCATTATTAGAATAGCGCATGGAATAGTATAGTGTCTGAATATTATCAAGAGTAACTGTACATACGTGTGGACAACAGGAACAAAAATGGTCCGTCAAGTGTAGTTGTATATGAAGCAGCAGAAATTAATAGGAAGAAAGGTACGAGTGTTTTTGCTAGATCCGTTACTCTCATCAGAGGTTGTAGAATTCACAGGACCGCAGTTAAAAGTTCCGAGCCGAGGAGCAAGTTTTTTCTAGCGAGCTCGAAAAGCTCAAAGAACATGCTCGCGCTCGTATTCTCGATAATTACATCCTGGCGAGCTGAGCTTTTTGCTATATTGGAAGACGTTTTAGCTTTCTGTCGATTTCAAAGCGATGAGGCGAGAGATGCGAAATCCGCACCGAAGTCATTTGACACTGGCGATACCTTACGCTCGTACCCTCAAAATACGTCTCAGGGTTGTCAAGGTTTATTTCCGTACCGTTTCAGCAAGAAGAGAATCGAGAAAAAAACGATGTGGCGTCTATGTCTGAGATAAGTCTCTCGACGTCAGAATGTTTTTATCATTCTTATTAGTTCCCTCCTCGATGCTAAATGCTTCAATCCGATTCAATACTTGGTGTGATTGTAAAAATTATAGCTTTAGAGACATCGTTCATCTTTCTAAGCAAAGAATGGAATGTTCTCTTTCTATTGTATGCTTTTATAAAATTATAAAATTCGTCTTAAAAAATATTAATATTTTGAACATTTATAAGTGTACATTTATCTAAATTTACAATAAAGCATTTTTGATAAATCAACAGGAACTATAATTTATTATAATTAGAAAAAAAGGAATCGTCGTTATTCTTTAGAAAAACGATGATTCAAGTTTTTTTTTAGATTCACAACATTATAAATTTTTTGCATTAATTATTAGAAAAAAACAAAACAGTGATCTTTCGCCAAGTGTAAATGATTTCATCATTCGTCAAAAGTTTCAGTATAAAATTATGAGTTGAATTAAATATATTTCAAAAATAAATATAGAAAAGGAAAATAGATCATTATTTCATCAAGAACCAAATGTTTATCGTCGATAAAACAACGACACAATGTAAATCGTTTCCGAATGTAAATAATAGACGATTTTTAAGAGGGAATGACGAGAATGACGAGAATGAAGGGGAATCGGAGACATTAGCGTCTTTCCGTTCTCGATCGAGTCTTAATCGCTCATCGAGCAGGAAGTACACGCAACCGTGAAAGAGATATGTGTATAATTCTCCGGTATAGGAAATGACGTCATCACTCAGTAGAATGTTACGTTGGGAGTGCGTTTGGAGGGTGAATGGAGGCGTTTGTGCGATGGCGAGCCGAGAGAACGAGCGCGTTCCGCACTCAGGTTTCGTGTTCGTTTACAAATATGCGCGTATACATATAGATTAATAGTAAATGGGACAATGTGGCTAGAAAGCTAGACAGAGAATGTTGAGAGATGAGAAAGGTGCGGGCATATATTTGAGTATACATCGGGATCGCGAGAGGCATCGCGAGAGGGAGAAGGATGTAGTACGTAGGAAAGGGACTGAAGGGATGGAGATTTTCACGAAACAGCCGTAGTCTTGGTTGAGTTATGCTCGTATTTCCCGTCAGCACATCCGATCATATCCACGGTAATGTAACTGAAATGTATTAACGTTTCGTGCCGTCGCGTTCTATCCTTCTATACCGCGTTACTAGCGTTACTACTATCGATTATGCACGTACATAGATGCCATTTGTACAGCCCTGTTACCTTCAATACATTTGTAGTGTCATTTTGATTCGACGCTGCTCAGAAGTGCACGCGATCTCCTACTTACGCATTCCCAGAGTCTCTCCGATCCTCCTGCCTCGGTCTCTTTCTCACTAATTTTCGACGAACCATTTATCTATTACGGAATATTCATACTCCTGAAACTCATGGTAATCGAGAAGGAGCCATTCGACGAAAAATGTATTATTCATTTGCCGACTCGATCGCGATATTGTCATCGGCAAGTATACTTGCCAATCACGTATACGTGATTCATTAACGAGAAAATTTCGGCAAACGCATTATTAAAAATTATTTAAAAAGTTGATATTTTTACAATCATATCGGAGAATGAAAATGTAAAAACGAAAGAAAATCGTTCGAAATCGGATCGAACGTATTATTTTCTAAACTTTTTCATTCAACTTCTATGGTTATATATAATAAAAATTATTTTAATTTGAATAGGATCTAATAAAATAAAAAAAATTAACGAATGAGAAAAATGGACCGGTATTCTAATTATTTGTTAGTCTTGTTAAATTAATAAGTATTGATTACTTTGTATATAAGATTATAATTATAATAGAAGTTTCAGTTTGATAGTTGGAAAAGAAAAACAAGAAGAAGGAAATAAAAATGTTTTTTATAAAAAAATTATCGACAATAATAATTAGTATTCCAATCTTAACAGTAATAAATATAAAATCATTATGATAATAATCCGAAAGTAAAAGAAAAAAATAATGATGGAAGAGACAAAACAAGGAATGTTTGCAGTGGTCGACGGATATCTTTTTATTGTGAGTGAAAAAAGAGGGTCGAAGGGGTAAGTCTGTAGAAAGAGCACTCGTTAACCCCGAGGCATTCCGAGAGATTCGCGTGCATCGATTTATCAGGAGACTTTCACTCTCGACCTACATTCCGTTCTTTTTTCCCTTCCTTTTTTTCTTATTTTCTTCTTCGCAATTTCGCCCTAGCTCGTGTTCGATACTTTCGATCGGGAATCACCGGCTAATAACTCTCCCTCTCTGGGTAGCCGGCCGCGAGAGCTCTGGCCGCATGCGCTGCGAAAAAGGGAAAAGAAAAAAAGAGCGTCGGCGAGTTCTCGAGGGCTCTCGAGCGCGTTGGACGAGCCTAGCCGGGTTTTCCTCACTGCGCTCCTCGCTCTCCCCTCGGCCCGTCCCTCGCACACGCTGTCGATAAAAAAGCTTCTCTCTCGCGGTTCACATACGCTCCGTTACGTTTTACCAGATCGCAGCTTGCTTTACGAAAGTGTCGCATTCTCTCCGTGTATTCTCGCTCATTTTCGCGTTCGAGCTGTTTTTGCTCTTCAAACGGGGGTGCCTTCTTCCTTTTTCTCATTTCTTTCTTCTCGTACTCTCGGCAATCGATCCCACTCGCGGTACGTGCATGTCGACGTATCTCAGTGTGCTCGGGAAACGAAATATCTCAAGGGTGAAAAGTAATCTGCACTCTTGAAGGACTGTAAAGGAATATCGGGATGGGAGAAGACAGTGGGAAATCGCACAGGGAGAAGAAGTTGGAGCTTCGTGAATCGGATGATTCGAGAGAATGAGAGCGCGAGAGAGAGAGGGAGATACAGAGCGAAAGGGTGGGTAATTTAACGGAAGCCGCAGGAGGGTGAAGATGAAGAATAAGGAGGATTTCGAAGTGAGTGAGTGCCGTCGTCTTTCATGAATACACAATAAGCGAAGCTTTCTCCTCGAGGTGGAACATTTTCTACTGGAGAATCCCCTTCCCTCTGAAGGGTTCGCGAAAGGGGGATGAAAACGGCGAACGATGCGAGTCGTGAATATTTATATAGCTGCGGGTCTGTAGATATGCCAAAGTTATACGTGTATACAACGAGAGCTCTCGAGGCGAGACCACGCCTCTTGTCTAAGGTTTCCCCCACTAGGGTGATACTTGCTCCCCCACGAGGACGGAGAAAGCTTCGAGGATCGGGCGCGTTCTCCCCACCCTCAAAAGCTCCTCGAGAGAATCCTAAGAAGACTTCCCTTCTCTGGATCCTCTTACCCCCACTCTTAGCTCCGAGACGTCGACTTACAGCGGCGAGAGAACCACCCTTACATGCAATGCTGTCGTATCGGCGAGCCCCTTCTTCTATTGATCCGGGACTAAGGGGGCTCTTTCTTGCGACCGGGCAAACGTCTCTTTCTCTTCTCTCCTGCCCTACCCCATTCTATCTCTTCCTCACCCTCTTTCTCTTTTTTCCTTTGCAGTAACTACTCCACGGACCATCACACCGGAATAACGAACCTCTTCGGAGAAAATATCCCATCCCGAATTTTACCCTGCCACCTCCATTTCTCGAAACTTTCAGTCGGAAATTCGCAAATAAATGAGCTAAGTTTGTCTCTTGACGTATATTTTTCTTCATTTCTTCATCCTTCTTTCATCATCCAATAAGATAAAAATTAAGGATCAGACGTATTGTCTAGCACGGTTTTCAGAGCGAGCGAGATTTTAGTCCCGTTTCACTAAAAAAAGAAAGAAAAAGATACGGAGATTCAGGTGGATTCGTAAAATACAAAACTAGAAAGATCGAAGGTAGAAAAGGTTCACCAAGATCGGGTGAATGACCCAATTAAAAGTATGTCAGATTGCGATGTTAAATTTAACGAAGTTGCACGTGGGCTGTCGTTAAAGCTTCTTTGACGACCGACGACACATCCGGCTTTTCGAATATGTATATTCTCCGAATCTATGACATTGTTCGCAGAGAAACACTTTATAATTGTAATGGATGAGAGAGAGGAGGAGAATAGAACGCGTCGTATATAAACACTGCTCGTTTTATACACGCACGTACAATTCTGTGGGCCTGATAGCACTTTCATCGTCTCTTTCTATTTCACGCTGGTCACGTGTGCATGTGTGTACATAAATTGCACGTATGTATATCACGCACCGAAACCTTGAGTCATATCCTATGTAATGTAGGATTTGTATCTGTGAAGAGAACATTCGCGTACAAAGAGCCAGAGAGAGAAAAAGGAGAAAGAGGTTCATGGTTAAGTTTATAGAAACGTGAGATACGATTCGAAGATAGATGACGAAAGAGTAAAAGGTAGCAAAGTACCGTGTGCTCTAGCCGGGAGAAGGAGGGAATGGAGCTTTTGCCAGGGGCTGTTAAACACGCTGGGTCTTATCGGTAAAACTGTTCCGTACGAGATACACGTATGTGTCCATTACTATACACGTATTCCTATTTTATATCCATGTACGTTGCCCGTTCCTGAGAGTATATATTTCTCCTCTATCTTGTACGTACTTCTCGGCATTAGAAGCATCCCAGTTCACATGGAGCGTAGTTCGCTTTGCAACGATCTGCTCTTCCATCTATATCTTCGCATCTCTTTCTATTGCAGTCTCTCTTATTCCCTTTCATTCGTCGACTATCGCCAATACTATGTATTTCCACTATTTATGTGGACATTCAATGTAGATTCGTCACATGGGAGCGTCGACGAATATTTGTAACTTTTCGAATATTGGATTCACGGTAGACTAATTTTGAAGTAATTCATATCAGATGAAAAAATATTTTTGACATGGGTCTTTTTTTACGTGATTCACTCTATACTTAACATGATTATTGATGCGGATCCGGTTGATATTGTTTTTGAGTAAAGGGTAAATGTGTACTTGCTCTACTGAAGGCGATAAAATTTTGCAGTTTTTGTCGAAAGGCATAAAGCCACTCGGGCAAAACAGTGACCAGAGCTAGTACCTAAATATACATGGGGGATGCATTATCGGCAGACATTTCGCAGGGAATATGCGGAGGGTGTAAGGAGGTGAGCATGATATTCAGGGAAGGTTGGGTAGTAGGCGAGGAAAGGGGTTGTTTCGTAGCGAAAAGACCTTCCTGGAGATTATACGAGGCAAGGTCTTAGGACGAAAATTCATATACATATGTGATCATCTCTAGGCAACCAAGCCTATCAAACTATCTTATACCCAATAGAAAACCCTTAGATACGGTAGATCCTCTCGCTCGGCATTTCGCCCGTCCCCTTTCTGGCTCGCCTCAGTTTCGCGCCCGTCAACCCGGGGAATCTCACTTGGAGCCCTTAACGACCGACCCATGGGAGAAACTGCGAAATTGAGAAAATTATCCTAGCACGGCCGCTGGAATACACTCCATACTGTAGTAGATTACACATACGATACAATAATGTACATAGCTATTCTGTATATGCGATAACATTCGATTGCATGTAGAGAGTGATAAAACGGGGTTGAGCAAGAAGAAAGAAGGGAGACAGAGATCGAAGAGAACGCTCTCGCCTTTGGCGAAACAGCAATGATGTTCGTACCACAGGGTGTGCAGTTGAGAAACCGAGCTCTAGAACGCCAACGGGCACAAGGAGCGGGGAGTGAAATGGTTTTCTCGTTGGTACAAGGGTTCGTCCGAGCCTTGGATGAAGGAGCAGAGGTGGTAGGGTTTTAGATTGTAGCCGCGCAGCCATCTTAGTTCTGAATTAAGGAGAGGGTGGAAAGGCTCCGACGACCCTTGCAGTTTCGTCCGAAAGCCTTGGGGGTGGCTGAGCCAGCGACCGGACGCCATACTTTGTCCTCTCGACCCTTTCCATTATACCCAGCGGGTATACTTGAACGTGTCGACGGGGATGAGACAATGCAGAGTGAGACTGTGGGTGTGTAAGCTTTAGATGAGAAAAACGTGACTTTTAAGATTTCGCGGAAAGTTACAATACTTTAAGAGATTGGATCATAAATTCGTGTACTCAGGAAATTCCACCTAATTTACGACATGAAAGAGCGTATTCATTTCAATGAAACTACTATAAAATTGTCAAAACTTTGCGAGATTTTCTGACCAATAACATTTCAACAATGTATTATTTGAAAAAATGTCTTCTAAGGTATTAAGACTTGAAATCGAACAGTTTTCTCTGCGTTAAAGCATCATTTAAAATACGAAATGACAGATTCTTGTATCGGTTATTAAAACCAAAGAGAAATCGAAACAGCGCAGGGAGAATATAGAAAGAAGAAGGAGGAGGAAGAGGCAACGCGGTTGGTTGGTCCGAGGCTCCAGGGTTCACCGGGAAAAGTTTCAAACTTTATGGTAAACCGTGCGGCATCGCCAAGCCGAGTAAATGGAGACTGCTGTACAGTCGAGAGAGCAAAGTGAGATAGGAGGAGGGTAAGCGGGTCAAAGACAAGAGAGAGGTGCGATGGTTCCAGGGGGAGGAAGAAGAGGTGGAAAGTGGGAGGAGGAGGAAGACGAGCTTTCCAGCGATTGTGTAACAGAGGGCTTCAACACGTGACACAAGAGCGGACAAGAGAGAAAGGAAAGACGAGAGAAAGACCGAACGAGAGAGTTAAGTGAGATGAGAGGTTGCGACTTTCCAGGGCTGTGAGTGTTTAATCCAATCCAGAGTTTGTTCTTTCAACGATCGACGTAATCACCGGCTACACTTTAGTTTCTCTGCATACCATGCAATCTCCTCCTTCTCCTCCTCCACCTCTCCCGTTTTTCTACGTATTTATACTTGTATGTGCATGTATAGAAAGGGAGCATGTACGCGCAACGATGTAATTTAATTGTTACATACCATGCAAGTCCCTCCAAATACGCTTTGGTACGGCTGCAACGGTTTTGGTTGGTCCAACTTTCCTTCTCTCCAGCTCTGTTTATAGTCATATCTTTGTCTATATATGAACTGCAGATTCATACGTCGTATATTGATTCAAGCTTTCGACCGGATCCTTGTTACGGGTTTCGATTGTTCAAATTAACTTCATAGCTTTA
Source organism: Cremastinae sp. B BG-2022a (assembly GCA_030522605.1). Lineage (NCBI taxonomy): Eukaryota > Metazoa > Arthropoda > Insecta > Hymenoptera > Ichneumonidae > Cremastinae sp. B BG-2022a. Next base: position 49,389 of record JAPYYX010000303.1, on the reverse strand, counting down.
TAAAATCAACGCTCTCATAGTCAAATATTTGAATGGCAAACTTTTCCGCCTCGTTATGTTTATAAGATTTCGTATTATCTTTTGAACGTTGCATTTCCGCAAAGTTCGTCCTGGATTTACCTATTTCTGGACTTTTAAAATGAAAATATCCAAAAGTTCATTCAAAATGTTGTTAACGCCTTTAGAGGATGACAAAAAGATAAAAAGCCGTGGAGAGTGATTAATTATGGTGCGGACTTCTTAAGGGTCATTGAGGCCTTCGTTGCTTTGAGTTGAAACTGGGAGCTGGTTTCTCTACGCCTGAAATACTCGACCATAAAGCAATGGGAGGAGAGAAAAGACCTGGATAGTGTAAGATACTGATAATCACGAGACTCAGACACCGAGCTCAGTTTCCTCGAATATTAGATCAATAATTCTAACCTGTGGGTCTCACGAAAACCCATGGACGGCGTATTAGCACATCGAAGAGGAAAACCGAGGAGAAAGATACCCAGCTAGGAGGGTGTTGAGAGGAACATTGCCGGGTGTCCAGGCGACAAGGGTCCGTAACGTGATATTGTTTCACCGAGCTAGCGGCTTGCTTAATATCATCTTCTTCCTCGAGTCCGATCAAACTAAGCTTCCATTTCTGATATACCGATATTAAATTTCTTCTTGTCCGTCGCTCATTGTTCTCTCCATCAATTCGAATTTCGCATTATCATCTTTATTCTTCGATCACACTTTTTTACACTCATCACTATGAAGATACTATGTAGACACATACACATTTTTTATCATTAATGTATAAAATGGTTTTTAGCAAGTGTTTATTAATAATTAAATTTTGTCAACTGTCCGATTGATTTGTGCAATCGCATGCGGCGTCCAGCGCAGCGTTTTGAAAACTGACCGAATGTTCGTGATTTTTGCAAAGCTTCCGAAATATGGCGAAACCTGTTTTGTAAGAGCAAATCCGCGAGCAGTTCATCTCGGAACAATTTCACCCCTGGGGGATATTCTCGCGAACTCTGGACCTGCATCGCTCATGCAGGAGACGAATCTTTGCTGGACCGTGAGAACTGTACCTGGTTCAGCAACTTCTAACAACCTCCCCGAGACAGGTTTTCAGAAACATCAACTTCTTAGAATAACGATAAACCAGAGTCGTGATTTAAACTGAAAACTTGCTTCAGCCTATGAGAGTTATCATTTATCCAAATAGGTAATTTCCTTCTATTAATAACAACTTAATATTCCCAACATGAACTTTTACTATCTATTTTCAGAATATTCAGAATCTTGATTTTTCATTATTAAAAGAAGTATCCTCAGATGTTGTAACGGGGACGAAAGCAAATTTAAAAAAAACACGAAAAATTGTCGACAATGTTATTTAACTTAAATATTCACACCGTTATATGTATTTATATGGGGTAGGGAGGGGGGGGGGGCAAAATGGGGTACTTAAGAAAAATTTCCGATTTCAAGGGTTTTAATATTCTGAATTTTTTGTTTTTTAATCACAATTGAAGGAAACAAATTCAATTTAGAGCTGAAATAAAATTTTTATGAGAAAAAAAAAAATTTTTCAGCGGTCAAAATGTGGTACTTCTGCAAAAAGTACGAAAAATGTTTTTTCTCATAATTTGTCAAGTTATTATTAGCTTTGACGTCTTATTTTAGGTAATTAATTGATGATTTATTTTAATTTTTTTAAATGTGTTTTATTACCAAAGAAAATGTACTTTTTTGATCTGCTATGTTAATTGATTTTTAGATCTAATTTTTGTTTAAATGTGTTTTGAAATCATCAAATATAATGTTCTTGCCAGATAAAAGACAATTTGATATTAAATTTTAAAATATTGTAAATTTTCACCAAATTTTTGGGGTAACCCATTTTGCCCTCCCCCACCCTATGTGACGAAATAAATTTATAGGATGCGTGGATTTGTAAGACCTACGGCATTAGGCGCGACGTCGAGAGAGACCCAAAGTGTTTATCGTGGCCGGGGGAGAGAACAAGTGATTTCTTATCGTCAACTTTCTTCTCGCGAAAACTCTGGATATTATCCCTACTCTACCATTCAGCTTACCCAGGGTTGCCTTTCCAATTTCGTGTTCTCTCTCCTCTTCTCTCTTCTCGAACATTCTTCTATATACATACTCTTTCAAAATATGCCTATTTCAATGTCGAAATGTTTTCTCATACAATTTCTAGAAATGACTTTCAACGGAGTACAAAATGGGAGATGAATTATTTTAGTAATGACTATGTCAACATTTGAATGTTGTCAAATGGAAAAAGGGCAATGTATTGAAAGTCGAGGCACCTGTGGGAATACGAAAGTCCCGATAGTCGTCTCTCTGAGCGACCATGTCGTCCTTCTGGTTTGACGAGTTTTCATTCTCCCTTCACCTTTAGAATTCGTCGTAAGGTGGGATTTAGTGTCTCTTGCTTTTTTGTCAGCTATTCCGCGGATCTCACGAGATGACCAGTGGTCAACGTCGTGAGAAAGTTCAAAGCGGTCCAGAGATGAATCTGCGAGTGAAAAATGGAGAATGATGAAATTTCGTTCCCCTATATGTATACAAAGAAACGTATTCTTATATACGCAATATACAGAGCAAATTTTCATTCTCCGTAAAACTTGTTTCATTGAAAAGACTTTTGACTGTAAATTGAGACAGAGCGTCAGATTGAATAAAATTTTCTCTTGAAAATAACGACAAGGCGAGCGATTTTTATTTCACGATACAGAATTTCAGACGTTTCGGCTACATATCGGACCGAGACTCGTTTCTGGATAATGAAGTGAAAATTCCCAAGGGATGACGGCATTCTCTAAAGGCCTTGTCGTTAATATGAGTCGTATATTTGAGGATATAATGGGTCGGATTGTCCGTTGGCGAATATTCCAAGCAAGCGTACAAGCGTTGGGGCTCTTGGAAGAGGATAGAGTGGAGAAAGAAGATGGGAGACGAGAGACGTAAGGGTTGAATGGCTCAAGGGTATAGTAAGGCGCTTTTGCCGCCATGTTTGCCCGGTTGGCATTTCTGCTTTTCTGTAGCCTTCCGGGTGGCTGCAGCTCAGTCGAAGTACAGAGAGAGCGCCTCGACCTATCTACGTCTATTTTCACATATATACGTGTGTTTCAGAGGAGCTCGGCCGATGGAAAGTTTCGAATCTCAACGTCGTGTCCTTTCAACCTCGAGCTCCTCGAGACCCAGCTCGAATTCTCTGCACTCTAAGATTGCGGTATATTGATGCATCAGTAAATAGAATTATTATTCGATATATTTATTTAATAAATATAAATATTTTTAAAAAACTATGTTGAATTAACTGCAAGGAGAGTGGAAACGTCAGTACTATTTCGATTCCTATTCGATTCAAAATTGTTCATAATTTCATAGAAAACTAACAGTGATTCTTTTTGGATGTTTGAAGCTGAATATTTACAATTTTTAAAATTTCAAACGAGTGTTGATTTCTCAACTTTCTTAATATTTGATTACCACTTCAAAAAGACGAAAAGAATGAATAGCAATCAAAATGGATGTTTGTTTCAGAGGATCGAGCGTGTTGTGTACCCGAACTTGCATGGCGTTGCTATTAAAAAACAAACATCGAGAGTGTTTTTCATTCGCGTCCGCGACTGCACATCGTGTGTGTTCTCACTTTTACTGTTCCTGGCCTTAATTAATTCGTACATGTCAACATTCGTACCTTTTCCTCAAATAATTTCTCGCATAATTGAAGTCAGAGGTTTTCGTGGCTTCAATTTATAATGCCACGTATAGGGGGTTGTAAAGGGTGAGGGGCAAAGGCTGTATATTGCGGAGTGGAACGGTTGATGGCAAAACGGCGTTGATACAGAGTAGATGGGGGCGCGGGAGGGGGCTCGAGAATAGTTCTTGGCGGAGGTTGAACGCGACGAATGCGCGCGGCAGGGAGGACCTTCTGTTGGCGAACACCGGGTCCAGTGCGGTGTTTGGAGGTTAGACCGCAGTTACAATATCGCTTGATTAGAAATGTACATAGGATATAGCGCGCGGGGCTAAAAAGGGGAGGGGGCGCTTTCCAGATGTCGAGGAAGAGGAAACGAAGGGAGAGAAGCTCCGAGTGAAGCGCACACAGTTTGCTCCTGGTTTTCTCTCTCCCAATGCCTAGGCAACTCCATAGTTTAATACACGTTTCGTCGAACTTGCAATAAGGAAGGGCAAGGGGTGGAGATTCCACAGCGAAGCATATGAGAACGGCTGTCTCTGTACACTTTCCTCCCCCTCTGTTATAGTTCTGGGATTATTGCTCCAGGGTACCTTGACTTCTCTAACCCTCAGCTCTATTTCCACACTAACGTATTCTCACTTTTTCACGATATCCGATTAAACCGAATATCATTGCCATTGCCCATTTTCCCACATATTCCCTTATCTACTAAATTGTTCGAACCGTGAAGCATTTTGCTCTATTCCTGATGTATTGTTCAACCGCGGGTATCGTCATATTAGCAAAATTGTCAATCAGATTTTTAAAAAATCACACATGCGGAGGAAGAATATTTCTCGCATCACTAAGATTTTCCAAAATTATTTTCGTTTATTATCTTTCAAGAGTTATTAGTCAGCCTGGTTCAAAGTTGAAAACGTTAAGGATACTTTTTAAAATATGAACGAATGCATTTGTTCAAACTTTCTTGAAATGATTGTTGTTATTTAAATTTAAATACTCTACTAGCAAGAAGAACGGAAAAATATAAAGTTAATCGAAAAATCAGATTTCTTGATGTTTCCCAGTTCACCCTGACTCCCACTTGGCCCGTATACTTACTTTAAACTGAGGTGCACACCGGCCAAGAGAGTTGAGCGGAGTTATACGAGAGCTCTGGGGTTTTCTTTGTATCCGATATCTGATGAAGTCAGGTGAGCATATATACACCCATACAGGTATAGACAGAGATGATTGTATACAGAAAAGTTAGCAGCATACGTGAGAAGCCGGTGAACAGAAGGCGCGGAGGAGGGAAAGCTGGGTGAGGGGGTGAAGCGAACACCGGAAGCAGAGCGAAGTATCGATATTTGCCAGCGCCCTTTCAACTTCGCTCTGCTCGCTCGTTTACACACACATACGCACACGATCGTATGTACCGAGAGAAAAGAGAGAGAGAGAGAGAGAGAGAGACTGGTGTGAGTGTGAGCGCGCGAATGTTCTTAAACACGCGTATATTTTCTACACTGGTATATGCATATTTTGGCAAACTACCCTCTGGAGTCCTAGACTCGTGTACATGCACGATAAAATGTGTATGGGTCTCGATGTGTGCGTTTATGGAGGTTTCTCTCGATTATATGTATATAGATATATGCTTGCGTGAAATAACGTTCGAGAGCCAGAGGATCGTCTATTCGGGCGTGCATATATATGTAGACGATATTCGTGGATGAAAGTAGGATGGGCGTGTGTAGGTGCGGTATCAAGATGGCTCTATATTAGCGCTGTAGCTCGCTGGTCTCTCCTAGAGCGAGGTTTCCGGCTACGCCTAGACACACGACCGCACCGTCCTCCTCTCTCGCCTCCTCATCTCGGTCCTGTTGCAGCTTTAGCTTGAAACCTCTCGTAGGAATATTCAGGCATTCTGCACTCTCAAATCCCCTTCAACCCGCAGGCAGTCCGCCGTTCGTCTTGTAGCTCATCCTGCTTTCGAGCGAGCGCCTCTTTCTCGGCTTCGCGAAAGCGCTTCCTATCCTTTCTCCCGGACGGTCCCCCGTGTGCGGTCTCTCCTTATTCTCGATCTCGGTTGCACTCGACTCGAACTTATATACCGCCATGTGCACCTCTGTACCAGGATAATGGTATATATACCTCATTCCCCGATAGAAACGCCGTTTTCGCGTACGGTACACGGCCAAATGGAACTACGAAGACAGAGATATATGCACCCGAGATATCGTCTGGGTTTTCATAGACGAGAATATTTGTGGGAGACGGAGAGTACTTCTCTCCTTTCTCTGCGTATCCCCAATCGGAGCTTCCATCGCGCCGAGCCATTCTCTTAAAGTTTCTACGAGAAAGGGCAGCGAGAATGAGGGAAAGAGCAGAGGGAGAGGAGAATCCGCCAGAAAGGAAAGAGATAAAATGTGCAGAGAGCTCCGGAGAAACCGTCGAATGCCAGTGTAATTGTACATTGTTTGCGGATGAGAACATGGCGCCCGTCACGGGAGAATCGTACCGAGTAACCTCTTTTACACTGCTATATTCAACTTTTATCAAATCCCTCAATAATCGTAATAACCGAATGCATATACATATTATAGTTATAAAGATTGTGAATACATAGACACGTTCCTGTTTTCCCATTAAAATTAATAAAATTATTCCATTTCCATAATAACATCTTATGTTTAAAAATTCGAATATGAAATTTCGAATTTCGGCACAGAGACTTTCTTCTAGATTGGGTCTCTTGGCAATTATCAAAAAGCAAGCCTGACTTTGAGATATGAAAAAATGTGGTTGAAGAAAGAAGTTTATCTGATTAGAAATATTCTCGAGTAAATTTCAGTGAATTGGATGTTTTTTTATAAGTGTCAGTATGAACTATAATACGCGTATATATAGTTCAGAGTGCGCTCGACGGCGGGAGATAGAGGCGAGGGACGAGAGATGTGAAAATACTGGAGTACCATTTCCAGGAGTTAATTAGCTAAATAATGCAACGTTAATCTAGTGAAAATAGCGCACGAGCCCCGAGCAGGCATAACATACTTTCGTTATTCTCGATGCAAGCAACTTTCCTTAACATCCGAACGTAAATTCGCGATGAGAGAAGGAAATTTGTTCGTTCTCTTTCCATGCCATGCGATGCCGTTATATTTATATACTTTCTTCATCCTGCTCTCTCTCCTGTGAAATTTCCTCAGTTCCACCCCGATTTGGCTTACTTCCAATTCTCACGGACCTGTTAGAAAACGGCATTTGCGCGCCTGTGCTTTTCACTCGTTTCCTCTGAAATAAGAGGCGCGAACAGCATCTTTCGGCGTGGTTAATTTTTCACACATACCATATCTGTCCTCGGGACTCTCCCTTGTTCTCGTACACCTAGACCCATGTATTTATCTATTAATCTTTAAGGAAAACGCGGTCGTCCACCACCATCCAAGTTCCGCCAATACTTCATCTTTAGACACTTTCCACACTCTGCACTGTTTTTTTCCATTCATACATCACTTCATTGTACATGACATTTTTATGTCATGCGATATTAAATTAGATATTAAATTCACGTATAGATGGAGCTAATTAAATGTGTAGTTGGAATCTTTTTTAAAGCAGTTAAACTGTTTTTATTCAATAACTTCGTACTACTTTTTAATATGTGGTCAGTCGCCTTTATTGGTTTACAGAGTTTATTTTGCTTTATATTCTAGCCATATTGGCGTCAAAATTATTTCATTTTTATGAATTGATTGATTTTTCTAAATAACCGAGCTATGAAATGTATCGTGAGATATTCTTTGTGATGCTTAATCATATATGTATGAGGAGATCATGGACATGTATTTTACACTTTATAAGGCGCGCTGATTCTAAGACTGTCGATAGTAACACATGCGAGCCCGTCTAGGGTGAAAATATCTGTAATGAAGTTAACATCTGGATAGGACGTTTGGTCCTTTGATTTCTCAGCAGGGCAACGTGCACCTTTTCCCATTCTCTTGATTTTCTCTATTCCACCCATTATAGAACTCTCATCATCTCATTTGTGTACTTGAGAGTTCGACCCTTCATGCCTTTCTCCTCATTTACGCGACAATATAATTCAATTTGTCCAATCTTCAGATTATTTAACGTGTGTTTATTTTTTATTCTTTAAAGTGATTTCAATCAGCTTCAATTTAAAAATGAAAACTATATTGAAAACTGGCATTTTATGTCATACAAATTTTATACGAATTTAGGTTTTATTTTTGAAATCAGCCTTCATCCTCAAACAAAAATATCTAAGGAGTCTGTCACGTCCTGGGTCAAAATAATTATCGTTACAAAATTGTAATTCGCGTTTTGAACAAGAATGTAAAGAAAGCGACATTAGGAAGCATAATTCCCTTGCTGCGACTTCGTACACTGCTTCATCAGCACCTTTTATCCCGTGGGAGCGCGAAATATCAACGATTTCCACGGGTGAAGATACAGCGTCGGCAAAAGATAAGACCCTCGAAGGAGGAGATCTGCAGCATTGAGCTTAGTCTGTCCTGGGGACCCGACCAACGTGGTCGAGGTCTTCAAAACTCTAAATAAATTTCAAATAAAGCTTTGTTATATCCGATTCTGACTAAATATCTCTAATTGATCCTGTCAATTTCCTCCCGTGGACAGCCAGCTCCAGTCCCAGATATATTTTCATGGGTCTAAAATGGGGCAACTCTTAGTCGTAGAGCGTCACCCAAAATATCGGGCGTAACAAGCCTTTCTTGTGAATGAAATTTTTTTACAGGTTATACTGAATACGTTATTTCGACTGTCGAACCATTTTTAAACTATAATCTTTTGGCAAAGGTCAACTTTGAGAAGAATTTATGATTTTACTTTTTTCTTTTGTGGCTTCATAATTATAAAGATGAGTTTTATTGGGTAAAAAAAGATTGAAATATTCGTATGAGACATATATTTAATATAAGGTAATAATGAACAGTTGGGTCATAATATTTGGTAAAAAGCGTTATTCATATCGATGATGAGCGCGGGACCGGTAAAATTTCACGTATCTGGAGATGAGTCTCGATATTTCCCACCACCGGGGTAACGCCCGTCATTTCCTTATAATTACTCCATTTCCTCTCAACTGCGTATATGTATATAAGAGGTAATAGGGGAGAAATAGTGGAACGAGTCTCTTTCCGCGCATTCCTCCTCGGGGTTGGCGGTGAGGTGGCAAAGGTGCACCCGGAGTTTGGCGAATGCTTGCCGAACGCGGCATGGCGCGAGACGATAGTGCGGAATCGATGGGAGAAAAGCTGACTTCGAAAGCCAAACGAGCACTCAAACACTCTCCAACGAATGCACAAACACAGCCGATCATAAATACATGCTTAACGGAGAAACCGGGCGCGCAATTTCATGGCAACCAATGGCTCTGCCAAAACCTCCCCCGCTCCTCTCGAACTTCCCTCCTCTATCCTCTTTCGGACTTTACCAAGATATCGAGGAAATGAATAGGATTGCCCGCCGGCTGAATCGCAGCTCTGATAATTACCTATTAACTGCACTGTCTCTGTGCCCATTCGCGTCTCCTTCCCCGTCTGGTCGTCAACTTTTCTCCCCTCTCTCCATACACTCGTTCGGACAACACTTCCGATCTGAATGAACACTCATTTTCTACTTCATATAGAGTATTTCTGCATTTAATCCCTAAAATGAGTCTCCGAAATAAATAATTTCCTAAGTTGCATACATATATATAGCGCTTATAAGTATGTGTTTTAAGTACAAACACGTTTTTAATTGAAACAGTAAAAAATATCTAGCGCAAATTTCAACAAGTTAATGAAGGGGTGCTGAGGAAAAGTATACACCGTGTGGCCCGAAAGTAGAACGAAACGGAGAGCTTTAGTCCAGAGCTCTGGTCAAGGGTTTGAAACACGCGCATCCGGTGTGGTTGATTGATTAGAGGCTAGGCCAGGTGCGCGCGGTTCTAGCTAGAGCTACTAGGAGTTCAACGAAAGAAAGCTTCTCTGTATCTGGCCAACTCTAACTCCCCGTTACTTCTACTTTGACTCTCGAGTCTGAGAGTTTTGGAGCTTGGTTATAGTTCAGGTTTGTTTGGAGGGTTAGGAGAGGCACGTTGGGTCGGTTGGATAACAGTTGAATCGGTGTGATCGCGAACGTATGCCTATGTATACGTCCGAGATTCGGAGTGTGTGCTCTGGGGGGTGAGCGGCATGTCGGTGAGGGCCACAAGCGCTCAGGAAGGACGACGAGGAAGAGAGGATAAGCTTGAAGCCCAGGATAGCGCAGAACGAGAAAATATACATACATATACCGAGCGAAGCTGCGCTATGAACGCGCAGGGCGAGCTTTTCCGAGGCGGTAGTTCGAGGTGCTACAGTTTATAATAGTTGCCGCACTGAGCGGATAGCTGCCCGGCCCCCTGCGGAGACTCCTCCTTCCTCCTTCTCACCCCCTTATTCTCCTCTTGAGCCCTGCGCTAGCCACCCTTCCTCCCTTCACCTTCCCAGCAATGACTCGGTACCCCCAAAAACCCAGACTACCCACAGAGCTTCCCATCTCGAACTTTCGCGAACAGAGAGTTGCTTAAACCTAACTTTGCCTCGATCCCTCTTCTTTCTCTTCCACACTCGCCAATCCATCTCCGCTTTTCACCTCAGGCTATTTCCCTCCTTTTCCAGACCTCCTCCTTCTCTTTCTCGCCTCCATCTACCTTATCCTTTTCATTCTTCTCCTTCCCCTCCTGCCTCTCTTGTGAACAAAATTATCTATGAATCATCGTTTGGAGATTAAGAATTCAACCGAAATTTTTCATTCTTTGAAAACTTCGGTAAAACTTCTTTTGGGCAGAAATAATTTCCTCCAGTTTATGAAAAAAGAAAAAAGGAGAAAAACGAGTTATTAGCCAAGGTCCAGGCTCTGAGAAAGATGATGCGATGTGGTTAGTCCTCCCCCGCCTAACTCCCTTCCTCTTGAACGCTCGAAGCCACGTCGTCGGGATGCAACCTGGTTCCTAGACTTGTGTATAGACAAGACAGAGACCAGAACGCAATTTCAACCCTCGTACCACCTCGTACCAAACCGGCTTCTCCTCTTTCGTCTCTGTGGTCGGCTGGTCACGAGTTTCTTGTCGACAGGACAAGAACACATACATAACAAGCCGGAGGCAAAACGCTGTACGTTCCTCGTTAAGATGACTTTCGAGATATAAGTATATGTCATTAAAATATCATGGATTGCATTCTAGAAATTAATTAAAAATACATTTACTCGTCCGTCATTAGAAAAATACTGATAACATTAAAAAAATGGAAGCATCAGTTACCTTTAATATAAAATTAATTAATCACTTTCTGTTGAATGATATGCTAATGATTACAAGGCCTATTTTCTTAAAGGGTGCGCTGCATCATCATCGAAAATGAAGTAGTATAGTCGTAAACTTTAAATTATGGTACAGTTGTCAATGATACCGTTAGTTCCTAATATTTCTTGAATGTACATATAGTGGAGTTTTCTGCCTGCCGATTTATTTCACAAAAAAAAAATTTACTAAGACGTCATGATAGAATATATGTTTTGAATCCACGGAAGCTTTGCCATGAAGTATTTAAGGAGATTGCTTAGTTTCCATAACTTATTTATAAAACTAGAAATACGCAATTATTGGAACCGTGGAATGCACGGGGAGAAAATGAAGGGGCAGAAGGGAGCATTTATAGAAGGTGGAGTGCATGAGTAATATTCTCCTACGTACTGCTACATTTCTCGGATCTCGTGGCAGGCCCCCTGCCGTTATAATTCTCCGTTATCTATGGAAATTCTAAACCGTACTAAACAACAATATATACCTCAAAACTATGTAATTCTCCGAGTGCAGACCATACAGGAGGTATGCAATACGTGTACTAGCAAAAGCTCCGAGCTGTACCCGAACTTGCCTTGTTTGCTTTATAACTTTCCACCAACCTGTTTCTTCTCTTTTCTCTCCCTTTACCTCCCCCTTCGTTGCAATCCCACATTGAATTCTCACCTTTTTCTGCACTCGCTGTATAATTTTTTTCAAGGTATTCATTTGTTCGTCGTATGAAACCGAAAATCAAATTCACGTCATTCTCAAATATTCAATAAGCATACCTCACAATAGTTTATAGAATTGTTCGCAGAGTAATATAAAATTTAAACTGGGAACTCCCTGTCAAAAATTCATTCCCCTATCAATGAAATCATTATGCTTTAGCGGCGATTGAGGAGCGAAAAATGACAAAAAACTAACAATCCGCGAAAACAATAAGTAGGATGCGCGAAAAAGACAGCAATGGCATTTTTGAAATTTGATTGATTATCGTTTCTTCTTTGTTTTCAGAAAAGATTCAAGAATAATTCGACTATGGTGTTATTGTGATGGTTGGTGTAATGCTATCTGCCCCCCCGGGGAAGAGCATTGCTTTGCTCGTTTCTACGTTGGTCATAATAGCGTACGGAGGACGGGTTCGCGACGGCAGTACTCGTGGGGTAGCCAGGAACAGCGAGGATGATGAGATCTGCAGGCTTGCATCCTGATGAGACTATTAGGATGGCTTGATAAGTCCATAATATTCTGGTCGACGCCAGGCACTGCCGTCGAGTCCACCCGGTGTCCTGACTGACCATCATATTCTCTTCTCCTCTCTCTGCGTCTCTCGCTCTCACTCTCTTATTGCCTCTCTCTTTCTCTCCATCTCTACTCCATTTTCTCTTCCACCCTGTCATATCCTGCACTATCTTTCTCTCCGCTTCTCTATCTGCCTCCGTACAGAATACAAGCGTACCAATGCACGTTTCATCCTACCCTGACATTTCACTGGACAACCTCTCTCGCACCCGCACATGCACACTCTTTGTTTCGAATTCGATTCTTTTTTTGTGGATTTTTATTGAAAAATCTGGTACGGTTTCATCTTTCCGACATTAAAAAATCTGCTTTAATAAGTATATTTTCTTATTCTCCGCATTTTTTTTTGAATATTTTGTATATTGTTAACCATTACATAGGATAGTCGAGACAAGAATTGCTTTGTTGAATAGAAGAGAATTGTTTTTTTCTACCAATGAGGTTATGCCGTGGAAAATTGTCTTTGAAAAGTGTCAATAACATTTTGGTGATATTTGAATATTTAAATACTATTCGCGAATGCAGTTCTCTTTGTACATGTAAGAGCAAGTCGTCCAACTCGAGCTTGAAAATTAACTTTGAGTATTACAGATGTTGAGGTATACCACAGAGAGAGTGTGCAGAGCGAGAGAGAGAGACAGAAAGAGAAAGAGAGAGAGAAGAAGCCAACAGCTTGTTAGTCTGACAAATTCGGTTCGTCCTATCCTGGATGAAGCGTACCCTCTCATCCTTGAGCCATCGTCCTCGTTCGTAACATTTGTCACTGTGTTCCCTTTTGCGCAAACTTCGGTAACTTATAACACTTTTTCATTTTTTGTTTTATCCGTACTATAATATTTGAGTAAAGCAATGTGGAGTACAGCGACTTTTATTGTATAAAACGAAATTTCACAAGAGAACGCATGGACAAATTATTTTTCTAATGAAAAAAAGATAACGTGATAACTCAAAAATGTGTATTCCATTGTATAAGATAATCAATTTAAAGACTGTGTATTTTTATATAGCTATTAGATTATTGTTAAAAAACGAAATTTGCTTGTTTATGAAAGTATCAGAAGTTATCTTTTTATTTGCTAAGTGGAAAGGAAAGGAAAAAAGTGTGATATTATTTGCGAGGTGGAGAAGAATGGAAGATAACCCGATAACAGCAGACTTGGCGAGGGACAAATATTTTGGTCGCAGTGTTCTCATCTCTATTTGGGTACGTTTAATCTCAGTGAATGAGCTCTCGATTATATAGATATACACAGTTCGCATTTGTGGATTGTGATTGATCGAGATAGAATCGAGTTGTGCGGCCTCGAGGAGAGAGCAGGACTCGTACCAATGATCCTCTTTCGCGCATCGACACACATGGCGTTCCGTATCTCGTTTTCCTTCTCCGGGGGGGATGACTGGCGAACACTCTGTTTGGTTCTATATTCACGTCAACGAAGACACTCAACGTCGATTTCAGAAGGATTTGATGGGCTATTAAATTTTGAAGATGACGCGATGTGCATAACCGCGAGAAATCGTATTTGGCACAGTCATGCACACTTTCCGCGATATGCCAGACTCGAAAGATTCGCTTATTTCGCAAATATCGGTTAAATCCTCAATATCCGTGTCCAAAATAAATCTCTCGCACTTTTACATTTATTTAATAATCTTTCTTCTGTTATAATTTATTGAGGTCCCAATATTCAATGAATGCATGAAACGCGAAATTCGGAATTCACTTCACTTGTTCGACGAACGTTGGATAAATGATCTGCATTTGTATCTAAAATAACCCTTTGGATTTTTGAAATTTATTAGTGATTTTTTTTTAGAAAAATTTTTTTATATTGATTTAACATTGAATGAATAATATGAAAAATGTAATGATAGAGATTTGGAGGATGAAAATTAAGAGTGTGTGTGAATGTATGATATGTGAACCTCGTTACCGTTTGAAGAAAAAGGGAATGAGAGAAAAATAATTATTACAAAGGTAGTAAGTTTATAATATTGCCACGGGCAGGGTTTTCTTCATCTTTTCTGATCATTTCTGCGGCGTTCCGATCTCAACCGGCGGTGAAATATATAGGACGAATTCGATGAGTTAATGGAATCTCGGAAATGCGTTATATCCGAATGGCGTGTTTATTGAAATGGCGATGTGTGCGAGTGTATGGAAAGGAGTGTGTCTCCCGATCTCTGTCTTCATTCCTTTTCCGGTAGGAACTGCTTCCACATGGTAAACTTGACAAAGCCTCACGAGTCAATGTGCACAGAGGCGCGAGGCTTTCTCGCGGGCCGGCGCAAAGTCATTCCGACAGGACTATCGGAAAGTGATATCGGGCATTCCAGAGTCCTCCTACGACGGGGGAATGAGAGCCGCGATCATTCGACCATTCCGTAAAGAGGGCAAGAGAGTCGATATTTACGAATAGCTGAGAGGATGACGAAGGTCCTTGCTTTGTTTCGCGAGTATGTATTAAATGAATTTCAACTCCTTCACGTACTCGATGTTGTCACGTATAGCCACACCTCAGGATCGCAATAGAACTCGCGCGAACGATGGATTTCGATTCGAAAAGAGGTCGAGATTGAACCTAATAGAATTGGATCTTGGAGAAGTACCAATAAAGGGGCGTATCGACCTATTCTCAGTAATGCTTAATTGCTGTGGTATTTCATCCTCTTTGCAGTCGGAACATGCACGAGAGCCGATTTTCTTCTTAAGTAAAGGACTCCAAAATCGACACTGCGTATTGAAAAAACAACTGCGAACACGATTGCGATACAGCACTTTGAAAAATACCTTTCTCTAAATTCGGGATTACACATCAAAGGATTAATTCAATGAAATCTCCAATCTTCATTTCTGCTCTTTTTAATCTATCCAAGTCCTTCATCCTGAAAACCGTTTAACCGAAAAATTTTGTAATCGAATCTTCATGATCCTTCTGAACTTGCTTTCGCTACGGGTCAGTTTTATGTGATTACGCGTTCACTTTATTTCCGCGTACTCTTCCCTCGATTACGTGCGTTCCGATATGTTTGAAGGAAATTCCGTATATCCCGGTACGAACCCTTTTTCTCTCTTTTTTTATCAAATACTTCAGAACTCATTATCAGCATTATCATTTTTTTATAAATACCAGATATTCGAAGGTTAATTGATTCAATGTGAAAAAATGTATCTTCCTGTTTTATTCAAATACTTTGGAGATTTTAATAATGTTTAAAAAATAAATACCCATAATAAATTAAATAATATGAACATAAGGAAGATTGAATAAATGAAATTTTAGACATAATTTAATCGTAGTTCATTGAAAGTTTAAAAGCCTTTTGGGTTTTTGCAGAAATTCCTACACGTTCACAAGGCGTCATGAGAAAGGTCACATTTCATGGCGAAATTCCCATGGTGATGGGGGGAAGATGCTGCGATGGTCCTGAGCATCAGTGAGGAACAAAAGACACAGGAATAGAATTTTCCATTCAGTCAATGCCGACCGTCGCCTCGTTGCTGATCTCATACGTGATTCTGGTTTTCATTGTTGGAACCACTCTTCGACCACTGCGTTGCTGCAAAGACAGGAAGGCGATGCTCAATAATATCCTTGATTCTTGATTCAACGATGGATTGTAATCCAACCTGTTTTCAAACTTGTAGAAAAATAAAATGAATTCGATCTTGTTTAACTGTTGTATTGTTTATATCTGTGAAATAAAATTGATATCCTTTATTCTAACTGTATTCTCATCCATCTAATTCTTTGATTTGCACAGTTTTACTCGGATCACAGAATAAATTATGTCAGCGTCAATTGTTCTCACACTCACGAATAAATATAGTTAATAATATTGAATAGTATCATGAGTAGTATGTATAAGATAAGAATGAGTATAAAAGTGGGAGCAGTGTGTTATTGATTCACGGATCACTAAGATTAGCGGAGATCCGCGGTGTAGCCGTGGCGCCATTGAAGGACGTCTCTGGTGAAATTTCTCCCGGATTCACAGGAAGTATGCACTGTCGTAAGAATCGCGTTAGGCAAGTGTGTACGAGAAAGGCTCGCCAAAGTACGGTATCGTAAATTGTAAAATCTATCAAGAGCAACGTGGTCGACATAACTCAGAGTAGTAGGTTGGTGCCTATTCCTAGTTCGTATGAAGCATGGCGAGCAGACTCGGCATAAATAGCCCGGTTGCAGAGAACAGTGCTACGAGCACACCGGTACCGAGCAAACCCAGACCGTTGTGGCGTGGCAACATCATCTATCTCGAATAATTTATTATCCCGCGAAGCTCGGTAACGTCGACCAGTCGTCGAGAGAGCAACAGAGATAAAAGGACTGTCGGAACTAAAAGGGGCTTATGTCGTCGAAATCCGGACAAGAACGTGCCAGAAACCGGCTAACGGGATACGAGTGTCGCGGTGCAAATCTCAAACACTCTCCTTGCAAGATCCTTCTACACCTTTTATGAAAACCTTTCAACTTATTCATGCAACTTTTTAATCAATCCTTTTCGTTCTTACCGCATATTTGTACTTTGATACGATACTTTTATTATTTGTCATTACAAGTATTTTTCGCGGTGCATATCCCAAACGCTCTTCTTGCAAGACTGCATCTTACATGCAAAAGTTTCAACCAGTCAATTTTTTTATGCAAACTTACCTTGTGTTTCTTTCCATAATTTTATTTACTCATTTTTTGCATATGCATTTTCATTTCGGAACTTCATATCCATTATTTATTATCTATATGGCATATATTTTTTCTGTATTTCAACTTTTACTCATATTAGATATTGATGAAATTCAATGTGAATAATATGTTCATTGTCGGATAGTGCTCGATGTGGAGCCGAGCTTTGGCTCAATGATGAATAATTAAAAATTATGAGACTCAATGTTATGAGAGAAACCGGTTAATAGTTCCTGTATCAATCTATTTGTATAGGTACCTGCTGGGCGGATAATTTGCGCGTTACAGCTCATGAAGTTGGCGGAAGAGGTGTAATCCTACACGCGGATGTCCGCAGGCAGGGCCGCGATGCATATTGTCAAAGTTTGTTAAACGACTTTCTCATTAAAACTTTGCCAATTCCCCGTGTTGCACGATGAAGGGCGTCTCGTCCTCGTCGCTTCGAAAACTCTCGCTTCTCGAATTTATTCTGCAGCGATATTACAAATTTCAGTACAAATCTTATTTCTACATTTCAATTCCATTTTTTGAATGAAATGAAACGTCGATTTTATTTCGTCATAAAAACGTGTGCGAAAAGCTGTGCTGAAAAAGTTACCCTGGCACGCGGGAAAAACTGCATGTCCGATCGAGCAAGGGGATACAAAAATATCTCAGCGAAACTCGAGAAAACTACCATTCCCTCCTCGCGTTAGTATTTTTCCTGGTTGAGAAGTGAGATTTATTTCCTGGCGCCATCCGACGGCACTTTCGGCAACTCTCTCGCGCTTTTATTTTTTCACCCTTCAGGGTAACGCAACTACACAACAGGATGGCGCCACCGGTGCGTTTCATTCTCTCGACGGCGAGCAACAGAGATCTTGTGCATATGCTTAGCGGAGCGCAGCCACCGATCATACGCCTCGAACAATCTTTCTTACGGCTCGCCTTACTTCAACATTATGAAAAATAAATAATTAAAAAATTATCAACAATAAAAAAAATATGAAAAAACATTTTTTCACGTTTGAAAAAAAAATTTTTTTTCGTTAAGTTATGCGGAAAAAAGGGATACGCGGTCTTTTTGATAGATCCTTGAAGACGTTGAAGAAAGCGAGTATAAGCTTGATTTTTTAGGAAAAAATAGTGATTTTTTTACGTTTGCGCAATGCAGTACTCCGGGGGTAGATTTTCGATTTTCATCTTGATGGTCTTTTGGCTGTCTCTCTTTCTTTCCCGGGAGAGAATCCACGGCGACGAGGCGAAACGGCGGGGTGACACACACGTACACACAAGAGAGTCTGGGAGGACCGCTCGTTGGCGGGTAGATTTTCAAAAAATCGGAGAGTTGCGCGCGCCTCGCCTTCATTGATCGGCCACCGTCGAAGAGAGACTCTGCCGGCTTCGTTTGCGAACGTACACACGTATCTTTCGTTTTACGTGTATATACGTTCGTGTCGCCCTCTCCTTCCAGCTTCTGGCGTACGAACGCACTCTCATCGTCGGCCGAGTGTCCGAAGAGCGACTCGTACGCCCTCGACTTTCAGGGCGGAGCCCGAAAGTTGCGCGGGGATTGATCATGTTGAACAAAAATCATCGTCAAAAAAATTTACGAAAAAGTAATATTAAAAAATAAAAAAAAATTAATGTAAAAAAAAAAAAAATTAAAAAAAAAAAATCATGAAATCTGAAAAAAAAAATTTACAAAATAAAAAAAAATACGTTTTAAAACCGTAAAAGATTGTTCAATTCGTCTGAAGAAATAGACTGTAGAATCTTGTTGTCTGGTCAAAACTGACTTTTCTACTTTGATTTACTGTTTCGCTCGATTTTATCAGAGAATCCGGGAGGTAATGATAATTCGTGGATTTTTTGTTTTATTATTAATTGAAGAATGAAAACGCTCGTCGTGAGAATAAGTTCTTTGAAGAACGCTTTGAGAGAACGGGAAGGAAAGCTGAGCATCCCTTTGAGCCACGGAACCAAGTTCTGATGCAACTGCGCTACCGGTTCGAGAGGGAGGCATTGAAAAAAGGAGTTCAGACAGCATCCGGTTCACCGCAGTATTTTTCAGTCTAGGGTGCGGACCCTATTCATCCGTGCTCCTAGAATCGTGCACAGGATCGAAATATACTCTGAAATAGATCATAAAAGAAAGAGAAAAAGAAAAGAAAAAAGCTAGTTAGATGAAGAGACAGCGAGAATAAGGAGGAGAAAGGGCTTTGTCGCCTTATAGAGCTGGAAGTATAAATGTGTAGAGGAAAGGATCGTTGTGAGAGCTGGATCAAGAGCCGTTGTTGAGCATGGTAACCGCTAGAGCTCACGTACGAAAGAGCGAAGCGAAAGAAGACGAGGAAGCGAAGGGAGATAAATGGAGAAACGGAAATACAAAGAGTGAGAGATAGAGCGAGCGAGCGAGCGAGAGAGAAGGAAAGTTAACCTAACCCCAAAATTCTGAAACCAGCATCAATTCTCGAGTCTCATCTAGCGTGTTCCACCCACCGAGGTGCAATTAGGAAGTACCCCTTCAATATCCTCTATATTTTGGACTTTCCATCCTTACTTCTCCTGCCGCCGAATTCACCCTTTGCATTGTCCACTCTTGAGTCCGCGCGTGTCGGGATCATGAGATCCGGTGACTATGTGTAGTGTACATACAATATATACACATATCTATGTACAACTCTTGTTTTTAGGTACACGGAGCAGCACTGGAGAATGAGCGGAGAATCAGCAGAGAATCAGCGGAAAAGTAACGGCGAGAAGCAGAGAGAAGGCTACGGACGAAGTGGAAGAGCCGAGTAGGAGAGAAGACTCTAATGCTGCCGCTCTGGCTATGGCCACGTCGAGGAAGCGTAGATGAGGGGTGGAGTGAGAGAGGCGGGGGCTCTTTCTCGATGGGTGGTGAGTCGCGAGGGAGAGCTTTTGCTCTCCGCTTCTCGCCAGGAGGAGAGGAATACCACGTTTCCCGGTCGTCATGACGACCACGTGGGTGGGTGGCGGGGTGGGGGGTGATTATACTTGAAGGGTTATCCCCGGGTACAGTCCTAGCAAAATTGTGAAAACTATCGGGCCACTCTCGCTTCTATAACGCCTGCTCCTACGGATCCTACGTCATGAAGAAAAATAAATACGCTTTTTCTCAACGCCCGAGGGAGTACGCTTTTTGCGATGCTTCTACCACAGTCCCGGCTGAGCTTTCCCTTTTCTCGACCTCTTTTCTCTTCTGTTACTCATCCCCTCTTTGCCCTCCCTGTTTACCATCGCTTAAACGTCTAAGACAATTAATGGCCGGATTTCCAGACCTTTCATCCATTTTTCAAACTCATCTTCGCTTATCCGCGTCTCTCTACAATTATACCCAATTTATCATTTCTATACGTTTTAAAACCCCGAAACTTTTTTGTCATTTAAATTATATTTTTCAAATATTCGACTTTTTAGAAAGAAAATGATAATATTGCAGCTGCTACGAAGAAATTCCATTTTCTGATCCACGTCGTTTGTTCAAAGGTCCAACTAATGTTTGAGCGCTACCGAATCTATGTTCTCTGTTCCAAATGTTCCAGTCTCTCATCGTTTTCTCTCCCTCGCTCTTCCATTCCGTCATTCTCACTCAAATGCACTCTTCGCGAACGCGAAATCAAATAAGCGCTTTAATCAATCGCACAATGAATGGAAGCGAACCTATCGAAGTTATAAATTCGTTCTCGTGCTTCATTGGATCTCGTCAATTGTACTCCTGGAATTAACGGAAAACCACGCGTTCCGGTAATTCGGATTCACGCGTTCTTTCCTCTCTCGAAAAAAAAGTCGAATAAAAATCTAAAAAATATATAATGTCCTCATACGCATTAAAAAAACTGTGTCTGCTAAAAACAAGCTTTTGACTCGATTAACATTTCATCAAAGTGATCTACTATAATCGCAACATCGATCGCTCCAATTGCATTTTTTATTTGTAAAAAAAATTTCACTTTCCAGAACTTGATTTGTCTTATAAATTTACAGTTTTTCAAAATAAATTCAGAGAAAAGCTTTTTTATATTTTAAGCTTGTACTTGTCGTGAACGGAGCAGAAAAACTGCAATATATTTTTTAGATTTATAGAGTTTGTTATAACGAAAGCTTAGATGAATTTGTAAAACTGAAGATTCTTTTTATGCGATTTTTGATGACAGTCGTAATTTTGTTTTTCAAGTTTCGACTGTGAAGGCACCAAACAAGGGCTTAGTTCGAGACATCAGCGAGAATCGCGTTGAAAGTACTCTCGGAGCGTTGCTCATCTCGTTAGAATTACACGGCCGCGCGCTAAGGTACGGAGAATGTGGACTTGTCAACACTCAACGGACCGAATTCGCTAACGCCCGCTGAACGTATTCGGGAGCCCGGAGCACAAGCCACAATCTAATCATGGCACGCCGCATTCGCATCTCTCACTTTGCCTCGAACTACCCACTATTTTTCCTTGTTTTTCTTGTTTCACGCTTCAACGTTGCAACATTCCATTCTACAAAAAATAATTTCTGATTACATTGTTTTTCAACCTTCTTAAATTATCTATCCGATTACTTTCATCAGGTTTTAAATGTTGACGAACAGTAATGATTTTGAAATTTTTTTTATCTAGTGTTAAAATTTTTTGGAACAGCTAGTATGTTAATATAAATATGCACTTAAACGAGAAACAGTTCAATTTAATGTGGAATAGTAAATTAAGATATGAGGAAAATGGTATCTAATATTATGAATTTAAATATCAATTTCCACTTTATTTAAAATTTAATACTATATGGTATTTAATAAAAAATGAGAAGTGAATATCGAGTAGTGATGTAGAAAATCAAGAGTCAAACCGGAAAGAAATGAAACCATGACATGTTGCAATGTAAATTGGAGCTTCAGCTTGATCAAATATTGGAACGCCAATCAACAGAAATAAGTAAGACGAATCGTATGACAACGGGACAAATTATTCAGGACCTACATTGTGACGTTAGAGTAGATTCTAAGCGTGTGTGACTTCTTCATAACAATACATTAAGATCATCTTTTCAAAATAATACGTTACGTATCCTTCAATAACCATTTTAAAAATATATAGATTTAATGGATTGTTTTAAAAAAATATATAATGAATAGAAAATTGTTTAGTACCTATATACACTTATTTCACATCCACGAAAAATTAAACCATCATAAAAATGACATCAATAAATGAGATGACCTGAATTTAAAATATGACCTTCTCGTCTTATGATTTCCAAAAGGAATGAAAGGAGGAAAAATAATTAATCAAAAAGAAATGGATAATCAAACCTATGAAAATTTGAATGGGAAGGAAAACGTGAAGAATGGTGTGTGTATAAAGTGAGGAAATGGTCACGCAAGGATGTAGGTGGAGAGCTGATATAGCCAGTGGTATTGTCGATCAGGCAAAAGAAGAAAGCGAGGGAGAGAGAGAGAGACAGAGCGAGAGAGAAAAAAGAGAGTGAGCGATATGCATAAACAGGGGAAGGGAGAGAATTAAGCAGTAGGGTAGTTTGAAAATCTAGATGATATTATCTGGAGTTTGGTTGCCGTTGTATCTACGGTAGGAAACAAGTCCCCTTCTCCGTGGTTCGCCTACTAGGCGAAGGCGGAGTCTAGCGGTTTTCTCCCTCGAGCCGCCCCTCTCTCGACCTTTCGAAACCCCTCGGAGGCTAACATAGCATTAGGTAAGCTTTTCGTTTTATTGATTTTTCGAAAAAGCGCACGCGCGCCCGGAGCTGCTGCCCTCGCGCCACACTATTCACCTACGAGGCTAAGCGTCGTCGCGAAAAGCAACCCCCAGCAGCGCCTCAATTCTTCCCCACCTTCCCTCATTATTTTCCATCCCTTCTATCGGAGTTCTACCACCGTTCTACCAGCTTTCTACTGGCGTTATATCGTCGCTCTATCGCTGTTCTATCCTCCTTCTATACCGAACGTCCTTACTGATTCGCATCTAGATTTTCGCCTGCACATATTCAAGCTTCCGACCCTCCCAGCCATCATTTTTTTCCTCTCTATTTTTGATGATTCCTAGATTAAAGTGACCGCCGATGCTTCCATTTTTATTCCTTCCTCCCTCGCGTTCCGCACTCTCAGTCTGATGACTTTTTATTTCCATTCTCTATATAGAAATGAGATATGTCAAACGAGTGACAATAACTCGCAATTTGAATTTAAACTGAAAAAAAAATCTTAATTCTTCAATAAATAGGCGCATCACCGAAATAAATGAACGCGTCATCCGCTGAATTACTTTAATTGATGGTACACGACTCGTTTAATGAGGTATGAATTTCAACTCCGACTGAACAATTGTCTCTATCGATTTCGTTATTGGAATACATTATTACCGGCTTAAATGCCAATTAATATTCGAGGGCAATCACTTTTTATAACTTGGCTAAATAACATTCCAGAAAAAAATAACTTCATTTTTTTCTCTTTATTCTTTTTCCCGAACGCGAAATAGCTGAATCTCATATCAATTATCAGTGATGATTTTTAGCATGATATCTGATAAGAATAATTTCACAAAGTTTATTTTCAGGTCAAATTAAATCAATGAGCTGAATAAATTTAATATTTGCCTCTGTTGATGGTCATTTTCAGTGTACACAAAATGCAAAAAAAGACAAGAAAAAATTAGCTGCGCTTGCTATCAGAGTGGCACCCGATATGTCAATGACTGTAATTACTAATAAAACAGGTATTAATTACTGATATCTCGCATTAATTACCTATCACAATTTTTACATGAAATCTGATAAGAATACTTTCAAAAAGTTCATTGTCCGAGCAACTTGAATTCAATGACTAAATGAAATTTAATATATATGTGCGTTTTCCGTTGACGTGATTAATACATATGGGATGTAAACAAAAGGAAAAAGGATTTACGCTTATTGTCAGGGCTGAACGTGAAATGTCAATGGCCATAATGACATATAGGACCAGAAAAGATACGTATACTATATAGACACATGAGAAGCAGATGAGCCAGAGAAGAAACGACAATGCTCTCACGCTACAAACATTTATTATTGAGGCTATATATGGCTTTGAGCTCGCTTTTGAAAGCAGGTTCCTCTAGTAAGTCCCTTATTGGAGGTAGCGAGCAAGCTGCCTAGCTTCTATATCCATTCGTTTAACACTCGCTGGTGCAGCTTCTAAACCTCCTTCCTTTCCGCCCGGTCGTGTCCTCTTGCTCGCTGGGCTGTTCCCTCTTTCCCTCCGACGATTCAACCCCGTGTGTCGCGTCTGTTAGCCCGCGGCGTCTCATTTCGTCATTGGCTTTATACCTACATGTTTACTCAGTCGATTCTCCTTTTACCTGCAATAACTATCACGATTCTGACATTAATGCTTTACCAGCTAACGATTTTCGCGAAAATGAGCAACGCAAAATCATCGTGCTGACGCTCTTGTTCAAAGTCATCAGCTTATTGCTGTTCATCGCGTTCTCTGAGAACGGCGCTGAATGTGTGCCTTTTCGTCCATGCACATGTCCAGCTTCATTCCTCTTTACTTAAATCTCCTTTCTATACTGAACAGAATAATTTTTTGCTTACATATGTGTATATCCTGATACATCAGCGCTAACCGAGGTCACACAAAAATCAATTATAAGCAAATCAATTTGTATCTATGAGCCCCAAACGAAATGCAGCTAATGAATGAATGCATTTACACGGGTTGTTTGTATTTTCGAAGTATACTTATCACAAAACATAAGTAATGAGGAATTTTTCCTATACTTTGAAGGTCTAATGATGAAAATAATAAATAATAACTTGGTCTAATGATGAGATGTTGGCAAACTAATACTTTGTCAAGAAAAAGAATAACCTCGAGTAGAGTAGTAGTCGTACGACTTGTGTTTGCTATGGTCGACGTCCTGTGAATGTACTCAGGAGATTCTACTGTCGAGCCTCTATAAGCCTTGCGAAAACTTTTTTAATTCTTTTATCGTGATTTTTTAAAACTAGTATTGTATGTTTTTTACATTTTATTGCGTTTCGTGAAAAAGTCGAGAGTTTCGGAAAAAGGTAATAAATATGAAAGACCATAAAAAAATGTCGAGAAAGGGAAAAAAAATGGTTCCCGGTTTCATCATTTTTTGGCATCGATGGTGAAGCGCATCCTGGAAATTTTTCGGAGGAACTTGATTCAGCGAGTCACCGAATGGTATATGGACGTATACGCATATACATCGGTGCATGTAGATGGAAAATCATTGTCGACATGTTCGACGAGTTGGTGGATGGAACAAACAACTTGGAGCGAGGAGCGGAGTCATATCTGAGAGAAAGAGAGGAAGAGAGATGAGAGAAAGAGAGAGAAAGAGAGAGGAGAAAGGAGGGAAAATCATAGGCATTCACGAACACTCGTACATACTTGTGCACGCGATGAAAGGACCTCAGAGGGCGGCCGAAGGGGTTGGCAGAGGGAGGAGGAGGAGGAGGATATGCGTCGAGGAGGACCATGAGGAAGAGGAGGAAGAGGAGAGGAAGAGGGAAGGGTAGGATTGGTCCGGGGTATGAAGCACACGCAGTCTCCGCGCCGTCATCAATCATCGAATGCCACCGGCAGGGCAGGAAATTTTCGCACAAAAACATGCACACACACACAGACGCGTATATGGCACCCAAGTGATGTGTGCGAAAGAGAGAAAGATGTATATACTATATAGACGGTAGCAAAAGAGAAAGAGAGAGAGAGAGAGAGAAGAAGAAGAAGAGAGATGAATAGCGATCGAGGGTGGGAAAGAGGGTGCACCATCATCAGATCCGGTTCACTCTGCACTCCGCGCATTATCTTTCTATATAGATCGTCGAAAAGCATCGTACGAAAGGTTCCCTCTCCCTTTGGCGCCAACTGCTCGAGCGTACTCTCACGTGCATGTACCCATATGCATCAGAGACAGAGAGGCTCTCTCTCTCTCTCTCTCACTCCTGCTCTCGTCTCTTCGTGACTTTTCCTCCCCTCGGGGTTGTCCCTCACACGCAGCGGTCCACCAACGCTTCCATCAGTAAAATGACCATACTCTTCGATGACGTCGATCCAGCACGTACGCGCACCCTACTGCTGTCTCACTCGTGCCGAATTTTCATTCCTCCCTCTCTCTCTTCCTCTCTTTCTCATCCCTCTTCTCTGTGGACGCGTTTCCCGCGTCTCTCTCTCCAATTTCGTCATTGAAACTTTTTCGAGCTCACAATGACATCTACAAATGTCCGGATGGAAAAAGTATTTTCCTCCGCTGGACAAAACTCGTGTGCCCTTTTGTTCAGACTTTCGAATGTCGATGACAGATGGACCGATGACTCTCATTGAGACGTCATTTATTCGCTCCTACCTCTCGGTACATTTGTTTATTTATATTTAAACGTTGAATTATTTATTTTTCGGTTATGGCTCGGAGAGATTTTGCGAGTGACGGGAATCTCGCGGGTTATCGGGTCGCGTAAAAATCCAGGACTGAATCCGCGGACTCCGATGCGGAGGATGCTCAGTGCCTGGGCTACCGCTCCGCTCGAAGCGGACACCGAGAGAGGCATGCACACCACCGCACCAGCGTATGATTGGCAACAATCGCCACTCCGATCGAACCTTTATTCTTTCAGAAACACACACGAGTCAACGAGTCCCGACACTCCCGCACACGTGACTCTTCTGCCTCGCTCTATATGTATACGTTCATGTGTGCATGAAAACACACAGAAAACCTTTCGCCGCCCATCATCCCTCATCTCTGATTTTTCTCTCTATAGCTCTCGTATTCCTGTTTTTTATATTTTTTTTTCTCTTTTTGTCCTAGTTTATTTATCGCGATGACAAATATTTATAAATTCTACTTTCCTTTTCCACTTTCACGTCTTCTTTCCCTCATTATTTTCCCTTTTTTCATCCTTTTCACTCCATATTCTCGTTGATATTTCTCATTTGACTTTTACGGCTTGTTCTAATTATGTTTTCTCATTTTTCATCGGTAAAGAAGTTCGTGAATGATAGGGAGAGATATAAAATTTTTCAAAAATAATCAAAGGACGTAGTTCTGCAAAAGGTATCTCTTTTTAACTTTGTAGCTCTCTTTTATTTCCTCATATTTTTTCTCATTTTATCCTCTAGCTTCTTTATCCTGATGGCAAATATTTTCCTTTTCCACTTTCTCGTCTCATTTCTTCTCTTCTCACTCTATTTTTCATTTTCTCGTCTTTCTCTTTATACTCAATGCTATTTCTGCGGGGATATATCAAATTAGCAATCATATTTATTAGAATATTATCATCACTACGATAAAATAATATTGTGAAACATTAAGATCCCGCGACTTTTGCCAATGAAGATTGATGCTTTTTGTTTGCTTAAAATAAAGTCACACTTCTTGAAATCTCTTTCCTATTTTACGAATTATTTGCCTTATCTTGTCTCATTTTTTTCGTGAAAGAAGTTTGTGTATAATGATCATCAGCAGTCCATTTTGTTGAGTAATCAATGATGGACGTAGTATTACAAAAATTATATCAATTATTTATTTATATCTATCTGTTTCGTATCTCTTAAATATGATTACTTTGATGGCTGTATTTATTTGGAACAAACGATAAATGAGTACGAAATAATTCATTGCATAAAAGACTTCTCATTGATGGAATATTCGGTAAACCAAAACATATCTCCACATTTTCAGGAACTTTACATTTCCGGTAATTATATACGGCGATGGGAACAAAAAGCGGTTGTTTCATGAATAAGTTTCGGAAATATGTGAAGGGAATGAATTTGCTATATGTGAACCATTTTTTTAAGCAATTTTGTGGTCAAAAGGCTTTTCGTTTCGAAAATCAATGAAAACAAATTTTCTGCAAGAATGGTCATCTGTTCACAGACTTTTTTTCAAAATAATTATAATGTATAATTATAATTAAATCATGATTCATTATTTTTGGAAGAAAAATTATCAACAGAAATTCGAGAGGTAAGGAGTCTAAAAAATCGGCGGCATTTTCGTCTGACGGTGGCGTCCTCGGCGTGAAAGTAGCGAATTCGCGAATTCTCTTTGAATCTTTCGTCGGTAAAGTTTGTTTCTGCGGACGGTCGAGCTTTAATTCGGAGTCTTCGAATAAGCGAGTCGGTAAGTACGAACGATACGAGTGCACAGAAAAATTCTGCAGGGAACGAAAGAGAGTGAGAGAGAAGGATGAAATTTGACTGAACATATATAATTAAGAGGAAAATCATAGTCCGCCGGTGATCGAATTAGTATACCATTCGACAAAACGTAAAACTTATGAAATTTGAAAGGTTTAATTGGTTGTGATTGACTTGTTGAATTTTTTTGATGACGATCTGAAAAGTGCTCACTATCGCTTTATAACTTCTCGGGCTCGGTGCATTCTCGCGTTCGATGGGAGAAAGTGTTCGGATCATCAAAAATAATAATATGTCGGGAAAACTCGGAAAGGCTCGTCGACGCGGATATTTATGCAAATATAGTTGATATGAATATACGAACTCGTTCGCGTATCGAGTCGAGCGCACCAGGAAAAGTGAAGCCCGTTAACGTGATGTTCGATGATGAACGAACCGAGAGTTTGCGGTTGTACGTTTGCGAGCGAGCAGCTTCAAGTTCACCTGACCGAACTCGAGATTTCGTACTGAACCGATCCGCAAAACGACCGCACGTTTTAATTCCTCTAAACATATAGAACCCGCCTAGACGTATGTACATGCGGGATCCGGGTTACGAATTTTCCACCGCCTCGCCCAAAATCGTTTAATAGTAAATTGAATCGAAATTTTATCAGACTCTGTACTGCAGCTTTACCATTGTTAACCTTTCCGTTAATCAAAAGGTTTTTTGTTCGACGCGTTGACTAAACTTTGCCGTGCCGAGCTTTTCACTGAAAATTTTCCGAATTAATCTGTTCGAACTGCATACACGCATTATAATTGAAAAATTTTGCTTATGTGTATATTTTTTGTGTATTGAACTTTTTACGCTTACGGAGAAACGTGAAAAGAGCAAAAAGTAAATGAACCCTGACTAATTGAAAGTTGTAGATGCAAAAATTAACTTTTGGCAAAATATTTACAAAACTATTAATAACGATTTTTTCAGAGAATTTTTGTAATAATTTATCACGATACATATATTTAAAAAATGATATTTATTTTAAAACGATGGCCGTTCATCATCAAAACATTTACAAAGGAATGTTTATGATCTGAATTGATACATGTGTTTTACGGAACTAAAGCTTTCATCGTGTGCTTTTATTGCTCAGAGGGACACGGAGAGAATGAATATTTATTTTACGAGCATGCATTTGGCAACGTGCAAACGTGGTTAATAATAATTACAATTGTATAAATTGTATAAAATAATATAGAAAACCAATTACAAACATCAAGAAATAGAAAGATTACAAAAAATGTACATTTCAATCTTCCGTTCATTCTTTATTTTTTTTCTGTAATATTTTTTATTTTTTTTGTATAATGTGGATAGAAAATATAAATTTACGTATTAGTTCATTTGGACACAAACTTTCTGAATTTCGTTGGAGTATTAAAAGTATTTCGAAATTTTCTCAAAGGGAGATAAAAGCCATCATTCGGGTCTTCCAAAAACCATCATCTAAATCATTTGGGAAATTAAACATTTTTTTATTATAAAATTTTTAAAGACGTTTTATTTAAAATATTTCGATTACAAGTTTTTTTGTTAAGATTTTAATGTCAGAGTAAATATTATGAAATTCTCGAGAAAGGTAACTTTCTTACGAAGGATCGGAGTTCACGGAATAAAATGTGCAGCAGATAAAAGCAGGTCAAGAGCGAGCCTGAGATCAGCAGAGATGCATTAGTAACTGGTGGATTCTTCGATATACATATGATATATCATCGGAGATTCTCGCTTCCGATTCGAAACACTAAATCGAATCCATCGGTGCGTATACATATGTTTCCATGTCATTGATATTTTGTTTTTACCGATTATTTTCATTTCAATTACCAGTCGCATGAAATATGTTAACGTGTTTACAAAAGCGAATTTCACAATTTTATTCTCAGAATTGCAATCATCGAAATTTTTAAATTGAAGTAGATAAAAAAAATAAAAACGTTCGAGTCAATAAAAATAAACTGATGGAGTAATGAATTGAAAAAAATTTATGTAAAAGCTACAGATAGGAGTAATTGGGATAATTTAATTATACTTTGATAGATCATTGAAATCAAATATTCTTGTATAAATTTTTTACCAGTCTGTTGAGGAACAGAAATGTCCCGCTTGAGTTTGATGGTATGTTTATACGATAAACGGCCGTGTCTACGACACCGAATTGCACTCTCTTGATCAGATATCGACGCCTGGACTGCCACCAGCCCCACCATCAACGGAGATAAAGCGTATTTTCTTTTCTTTCTGTCCTTATTTTATTCGATCCTGGGAGAATGGAGAACATCGCTTTTACACTCTGCTAATCAAATGTGTGAGATTCGATGCACTGCTCTGGAAGATAGATTTTTTAACAATTTTTTTAATACTGAGAAGCCGAATTATTCGTTAAAAATTAGTCGAGGTGCACGTAATTAGAAAAAATGCAATAAAATCATTGTCGTGCGTACTTATGGAATGCCAAGTATAGATATTCACACATAATTCTTATTCTCTAACTTTTTTATTTGTGATCCATAAAATAGTGGAACCCAGGGGTGCACGTATTATTATAAACTAACTTATGAAATTATTGATGTAGATGTCAGAACGAGTTAATAAAATCCGATTTTGGGTCTAAAGACGAAGGAAACTTTTTTTTCTTTGAATAACGATAAGCATTTTTTTCTCAAAAAAATTCATAATTCATTAAAACCATATGTTTTCGAAGTTTCCGGAATTCAGTCTTATAAAGAGTAGGTCGATTTTTAGAAAATTTCTCTCACAGAATTATAGAATTTACGATTCCAATAGCAAACAGAAGATCGGATTTAAAATCGTCAGAAAATCATCAAAGTATTTTCAATTTGGTTAAAAACTCCGTCAAGTGTATGTATTTTCCCGGCTTCTATAAAAACTTCAAACAATATCCAAAAAGCTCGATTTATTTAGATTTTCGATTTAGATCCAATTTCAATGTTCCTCCTTCAGACTTTTCAAAATTTTACTCTAATATCGTTTACGGAATATATGTTTACTTATTTTATATATTCCTTACAATAAAGATATCTTCTATCAATTTTTCATCTATATAATGATGTACAGTTACGAATTACAAGAAAAATAATGATATGGTAAATTTAGTTTTGGTATTTTAAAAATCTACAGGTTGGAAATCGGCGAGACAGAGCTCGGTAAAAAAAGTGACACAGTTTCAAAGCGAAAGCTGTATGTATGAATAGAGCCTCGTCGATGAGGGGAAGGCGCGTTACCGATATATCGGGACTATCGATGATGTGTGGTTTGAAACGATGTGTGCTTGTGCGAGATGAAACGTTTTTCGCTTGTACGAAGATTCCTACATTACCACCATGGTACCTCGACGGTGAAAAGTATTGGTAATACTTGAAGGATGGGATAGAAAAATGAAAAGAATGAAACGAAAAAAGAGAAATAATTAAGGGAAAGAAGGGTCCTCGCGAAGCTTTCCATAGCAAAAGCTGCGTTGCGACGAGGTAAACTTTTATTTCCATTACTCTCTCTCTCTCACTTTTTCGCATTGATTACACGAGAAAGAGGAGATATTTCGTATATGGAAAGCTCTCGCGAGAGAGAGGAGGAGAGCGCGTCGTGAAAATCCAACGAGCCTTGCTCGAGTTTCTATAGGAGTATAGAGACGGGCGAAAATTCGGAGAAACGGAGACTCATACGGGAAAAGGGTGCTCGTCGTTGAACGCATCGGGTGTTTCCATGTGTGGACGGAAAAGGTGGCGTAGGCGTGGCGACCGAGCGGTATCTCGGCGCCTTATTCGTGGAAAAGTTTCCGCAAAATCCCGCCCCTCTCGACCGTTCGTCTCTCGCTGAGTTTCTCTATCCCTCTCCTGTCATTTCAACCCTTTCCCATACTATCCTGTGTCACTATCTCGCGTACGCACACGAATATAGCGTATATTTTCCCGGGAGTTTCGAACTATAGCAAAACATCTCATCTTTCGCTCTCTTTCCCTCTCTTTCTGTCTGTCTCTCGGTATCTCTTTCTCTGATGTTCTCATACTCGAAAACTCGATAGTCTTAATACATGCGTCTCGTCGACGATCGGGTTTTCGTGTGCGAAAGCTCATCTCGCGCATACTCCGGAAAATATACATATATATTATATGCACACATGCACGCACGCGTTTTGTGTATATTTGCGTGTACATACACATATGTATTCACGTAGCAGCGTCATCGTGTTGGTACCTGTGACACGTATACGAAAAGGCTCGAATCCCTTTCTCACTTTGGTGCGCCTGTCTCACGAGGGTTCGGAAAGCGAGCCACAAACGGCCCGGAGAGAGAAAACCTGCTGCGCGAAAGAACGTGCGCGACGCTCCGCGAAAGCTCCCGACGCTCATCCCGCCCGACTCGACTTCCTCCCAGCCGCCATCATTCCGCCACGATTTTTTATCTCCCCGCCACTCTCCGCTCTTTCCCTCGCGCACCCACGCGCGTGTACGCGCTCCCTCGCGCGATGGCCACCATACTACGCACTTTTTCCGCATTTTTTTCACGCGCGAGAGCTGCCAACTCTCTTTTCTTTTATAAATTATCAAACATTTTTTATCTTATTCATTCGTTCGCCCAAATTATACGAGTCACAAATAAATATACATTTTATGCGAATAAGATTTCATCATGATGAGCTGTGCATACGATCGGATAAAAAACTGAATCTTTGTTTCGTGTATTACATAACGTTCATCGGATACATATTCAGTCTATTGAAAAATCGAAAATACGTTGATATATAATTATCATGCATGGAACAGTTTTGGAATAAAAGATTCCTCACGCGAGGTTTATCTATTTGTAATGGAACATTGAATATTTATTCTGAACGTCGAGCGGATTTTGGTCTCTGCTGATTACAACAGTTTTTTGCCGTATTTTTTCACAATATAATATTTCGAGAGTGGTCGTAGTTTAAATATTTCAAATTGTAACATCAAACCCTGTTTTCCATGTTTTTATTAGGCATTCTCTTATTTAGATATATAATTATAGCACATGATTGATAAAATTCATGGAAAGGATAATAAAAATTATACATGATTTAATTCAAAATTATCTTTTTATTTCTACAATTATTTCCCTGATTAGTAATTAACGAAATTTTTCTATTTTAAAAGTGTATATGCGAGAGTTCCCGTCTGCAACAGAAAACATTTTTTTCGTTAATTAAAAATATATACGTAACAAATGTTTGCAACCCGATTGATTGAACCATACATGAAAATGGAAAATATACAATTTCAACTTCCCAATAACAAGTTTCCAATACACACGATGTACGATGTGGTACATCTAAGTTTAACGTACTTTCCGTTGAGAGTATGACACGAAAAAAATGTAGCATTATGAAAAGTGCATAATGAAAAAAATTTTTTGAGAATTTTTAGTTAATATCTTGAATACCATTTTTATTCGACAAGTATATATTTAAAAGAAAAACAAAGTTTGTTTAAAAATAATCGTAACAGATAAATCGTTTCCTACGGTGAACAATGATTTAGACAGATTATTGCTTACTTTTAAACTTCGAAGAGTTGGAAACGTTCAATTATTTCGTAAAAAGACGTGACTGCACTGACTTGGGTGTCAATAATCAGTCTAAGCTAGTGGACCAGCGACCTAAAATATGGAGAACATGTTCGTCACTGGCAGTAAAAGAATCTAAGAAAAGTTTTTTCGATATTCACTTTATGAGGAATATTATACCTTACGAAGGTTGGAATGTTACGTTACATTCGCTTCCCTATAATGTTTTTAATAGTAGTAGTACGTGCTTTATTTACATATATATTATTATATACACTAATCTGTACATTTTATGACATGTTCTCTATTTTAATAATAATGAAATGGGCCATCGACCGTGGTCCTTCAGCCCGTGATGTTCATATGTTTTTAATATTTAACCAGTATGTTAATAATTTTTGGAGAAACTGAGAAAATAATATTCCGTGACTGATTTTTCTGGTCAATGAATAAAAAGCTTGCTCTCCCAAAATTAATTTGTTTGATTTTTAATTTTTGTGTTACACCTGAAAAAATTAGTGGTTTCGTTGAAGAAAATTCCAAATTGACTTAATTCTTGTACCACACGTTTCAACTTTGCAAAACTTCAAATATTACCCATATATAATAAGATGATACACGCTACCAAACATGCAAAAATTATCTTGAAATAATTAAAGAATTTTTGGACTTCCGAAATGTTGGATCGAAACTGAATCATAAATAAAAAAATAAAACCGATTCTTCTGTTCATTAATCCCAAAATGGATCACTTTTGAATCACGTGTTTTTAGTGTTCTGCACGATAAAAAAAGCTACCAAAATGCTTCATCCTTGAGGTGGTTCGGAAGAAAAACGGGAAATCAAATTCATAACATTAATAGATTTTTCGAATTTTTGATAAAGCTTTCAAAAAGTATCGAAGTCATATTAAATAAATATATTTCTATTTTATTTGATGATCGAACCCGAAATTTTATACATCATTCAACTAATTATTTGTAATAAAGATTTATTTTAAGCTCTCATTTTACCATACGCGTGGCTACTAGTATGCTGAGATCTACGGAGTAGAAAGAGATAGACGCCGCATATCAAACTTCAATAAATGATAGCAAAAAAACGGTGCAGTGAAAAGTTCAGAAATAATTTTGCAGGAGTGTTCTCAATTAATTAAAGTTTCGTATGATTATATTATTAAACGTCTAAATTTTGCGTAATTCTGTCATTTCCGGTGAAATTTTCGTGGTCTGCATAAGAGTACATGTATTTTCGTGAAACTTTAAACACTCATATCTTAAAAACGGTACGGTGAAACGTCTTTTCTTTTTTTTAATCGATTCGTCTCATATTTTACAGTGTCCGTAAATCTCCAAATGCAAGGGGGTTGAACGTAAGTCTTTTTTTCATTGTTTCTTCCGAACCACCTTAAGTCTACGTGAATGAATCGAAAAATCAGTCACTGAGCCAACGGTCAACGATAACCCGATTAGAAAAATTGTAGCACCAAAAATACTTAAAAAGCACATAAGAAATATGAGAAAAAAACTAAATCCAAGTAATTTTGAAGCAATTACATCTGGAAAAAACCTAAATAAACGCGCAAGTACAAGAAAATAAAGTAAAGTAAAAAACAAAGAAAAATCGTAACCGGTAAAATGAATGAAAAAAAACGGAAGTAGCTGGTAGTTGTGAGAATGGATGAGTGAGTAAGAGGGATTTGATAATTGTGGTGGTGGTAGCTTTCTGGAGAAAGCTGAGATGCATGTGATTGTACAGGAGCCATAGCGGTAGGAATGCAAGAGCTAGGGTGAGAGTATCGCTGGTATCCGATGAACACACATCGATATCGCTGGAGCGGGACACTCGCGCACACGTATCGAACGGGTGTCGGTAACGCGCGCGAGGCGTGTACTCGCGTGTGTGGAGACATGCCACGGAATTCTGTGTGCCCCTCCCTCCTGGCGTCTCTCGCTCCGTTCGCCGTTCGTCCCAGTGGCCCATCGATATCGCAATGTGCGATACGGACACTTTATCGCAACAGGTGTCGATGCCGATATTCGATTTCAGAATTTTCGATATGGGCCGACGCGGGGTAGGAGAAACCTCGTTGTGTGCATACATGTCGTTGTTTTAGTGTTTACTCGAAGGTGCCTATGTACTCTTTGGATTTTTAAGAAGGAAAATAACCATGGGGAAAAAAAGCTCCGCAAACATTTAGAAAAAAGCACAAAGGCCTCTTTTCCCCAAGCGCGCAATTACAAGGTCATGCAAATTTTCGTTAATTTCTTTGAAAATAAGAGCAGTGAAATGAGAGAAAAAAAAGGGGAGCGAAAACTTTTGGCTTTGCTAGCGTCCTTTGGTCCGCGCTCATTTCCCGTTCTTCCCCTCGTCAGAAAAGAAGCCTCTCACGAGTTTGCAGTCGTTCGCGGTCTCGCTCCTTCTCTCGAGCCAAAAGAGCGCGTCCTCGCGTCGAATTTGCAAGTCTAAAAACCATCCCCCATTTTTTCCAACATTCTCCTCGTCGTTCTTGTTTTTATCTTCATTGTGCCTTTTTTCATTTTAAATACGTTTTTTTGATACTGGCTGCCTTGCAGAAAAAAAGAGAGGAAGAATGAGAGAGAGAGAGAGAGAAAGAGAAGTGAGTTTGCAAAGGTATGCTCGTCGAGTAGAGACGTTCACCTCTGTCACCGACGACAAAAGGTACCGTTCAGCCAGGCACCATCACGAGCGTACCTGTGTGACACACCTCCATTGCGGGTAGGACGTTGAAAAATTAGCCCTCCTTTGAATGAAAAAAAAGAGATGAAAAAAATGGCTGAGAGAAGGAAAAAGCAGGAAGGTGGAGTGCGAGTGTAGAGGAAGATGGAAAAATAGTAGAACGAGAGCGGAAAGAGAAAAGCATGTGCGTCCATGAGCGTAAAGATACTGGGAGAAAAGGGAAAAAGAGAGAAGGAAAGGAGAGAGAGAGAGGAAAAAATGAAAATAAATTCGAAACGAGGGGTTGGTGGATATAGTCGACGGGTCGGCCAGTCTCCGTGCTCGGAAAAGAGACTCTGCCACGCCAAAACACACGAGGGTGGGATGGCATAGAGACGCATCAGAAGCAGGATCCGTCGAGCCAGTCGAGACTAGAGGGAGAGAGAAGAGGACGAACCAGCAGCCGGAAAACTGGGGGTGCAACGTAAATACCCCACGTCGCTTCTATATATACGTTCAACCGTAAGCATTCGCCCACGCTGCCGACGCTTTTTACCCCTTTTTTACCTCTTATTCTTCCTTTTTTCCCTACAAAAGGGTGTACCGAAAAGTACGCGAGGGATGAAACGGAAACGAGAGAGAAATGTGAGGGAGAGAGAGAAAGAGAGACGATGAAGAGAGGACATGCACGAAACTATAGAAAGGGTACAGCCTCGTACGTGTTGCCCTCGTGTAAAAAGGATCGAATGAATAAATTAGTCTCCACCGAGGGAGTAAGATGCATGAGATGAGAGAAAATGCGAGATTGAGAGAGATAGAGCAGGGGGTGGACGCGTTTCTGGAATGAGAGAGAAAAAGCTCGACACGGGATTGGCCGGCTCGCCATTTTGGTGAACCCCATACGCAACGAGTGTATATAGCTCGTCCTCGTATCGTCCCTTATACGACGCGAGCCTGCGATATAAAGCATCCCTAGCTCAGCGCGTTCTTTTTTCCTTTCTTTCACCCTTCGACGGAGACTTTTTCGCACGCCGGTTCAATCCATGGACGCCCAAAGCGTTACAATCAGATTTCGATGTACACACGCTACTCGCTTCCATCCATTCTGAAATATACCACGTGCTCCATATTTCGTATCGAAAAAAGACGATTTTCCGTTCGCACCAGCGAAAGTTTCGATGTTGACGTCGAACCATCCCCTGACCCACAAATTCCGTTACGATCCCACATCCAGTTGTTATCCCGTTGGTTGGCCTTCATCTACCCCCACACACACCGATCTCCCGTCGTTACTCTCCCGGCTATCCTCTGCTCCAGCCACCGGTTCGATCGACATCGCCGAGCTCTCACTGTCCAGGGATGTATATACATGTATTCCCATTTTCCCACGAGTTATAAAATTATTATTTTCCAACGATTCGACCGAATTTTACACGCGGCATCCTTGCACAATCTGTATCGATCCTCTCTCTTGATAAACAGTCCACTCATTTTAATTCAATTTTATGCCAATTATGATAAAGAGCCGGCCTGTGACGACATCCCGAAAGCGAGAGTTTCATAAATTCTATATTTGTTGATGACTAAATATATGCGCGACCGTCGATAAACGTTTCCTATATACACAAAAATACACATGCATTCGACGTTCCATAGATATGTAATCATTATTTTTATTGACAGTGATAAATGTCAGTATATATGTTTAATCGTTTTGTTACTTGTTAGAGTTAAAAGTTTCGCGTGCCAGATTTTTACTGATATTATTAACCTTCCATTGATAAAATCGAAAGTTGATACTTTCGGTCGGAGTTTGAAAGGACGAGTATACAATTCGAGGAGGATAAAGGGAAGGAGATACAGGTAGACGAGAAG
Organism: Cremastinae sp. B BG-2022a; assembly: GCA_030522605.1. Taxonomy (NCBI): domain Eukaryota; kingdom Metazoa; phylum Arthropoda; class Insecta; order Hymenoptera; family Ichneumonidae; species Cremastinae sp. B BG-2022a. The sequence goes on along the minus strand of JAPYYX010000303.1, from coordinate 11,026 downwards.
AATAATCCATAGAAAGATTGACTTGTCGCGTGAGGTAACGTACAAAAGAGAGCTCAGAGAACTTCATTTAATAGCCAATTCTGCGAATGTCAGTACGTCCCTTAACGTAGTGTGTAGTACCGGGACCGGAAGCGTTTAGTCACTTCGTGTCTCGACAATCGTACAATTAAAATGCTCAAGCTCCATCAGACGAGGCTGCTCTCTCTTGCGATCTTGACTCCCGGGTACGATGAGCGCTTTTTAAGTGGTTAAGAATGAAAAATTGCATAGCCAGACGGTGAAGACAAAGTATCAAGCGTTAAATTTTTCTGTCCAAATGAAAATGCATATTCGCATCGGTAACGGAAATTGCTTCCTTTCATATTACATCCAAATAGTTTTTCCTTGCTTTTCCTTTCATTTACAAGCCGCTTTGTGGAAATTGAATGTAATTGTAATTCTTCTGGAAGTGATAGGAATGCCAGGAAAATTCCAAATTGACATATTCCTCTTAAAAATTATATGCGATTAAAGTATTCCCTTAGAATCTAACGATGGATATTCTTTTCATTCGTTTATATTTTTGCAGGATAAATATTTACGTTTTTAATAGCTTGGAAAAATCGTTGCATTTTCAAGGTTTCGGAATGAGACATGAAAATCGACTTGGACCGAAATTAATATCCATGTATATACGCGGCAATCCACAAAGTAATATTTTCTTTGTTTTCTGAGAGAAATTTGAGCTTCACATGTATCCCTCGATTATGCCTCAGGCACGATTGTATACGAATAACCAATTATTTTCCATGCAGGAGGAAAACTTGCCATTACATTGGCAACCTCACGGCATCATTTCCAATGCCCTGAAGCCTTATATTGTTTTAGCAAGAGCCAGGCGGTGAAAAGCGTCAGAAGCCCCTCCGGGCTTTTTCCGTTCACGTTGTACAACTTCCTCCCTATTTAAGGAATAACCTCAACAATTCTCTCTCTGTCGAGGATGAGAATAGAGCTTCCGTTGGACATCATATATTTTAATAAATCAATACTATATCAGTAATTCCAACAAGTAACAACTATCAATTCCGAAAACTGAAATAATTAGATATTGGGTTTTCTTTATTATTCGAACGAATTCATTCATTTATCATATTTCTCGATTTTGCACGTCAAATATACGGCTTTTCTGGATAATTTGATATTTAATTTTAATTAATAATAATTAATAATGCTTGGACAATGAATACTTATTTATTTTGGGTTTGGGGTTTGGATGGTTAGGGAAAAAAATAGATTAGATTGGTTAATGATTTTTTCATTTTGCTGCTTGCTGAATATTCGAACCTATACACTGGAAACTCTCATAACTTATACTCCCGTAACTTAACCAACTCTCATTTCTTAACCCCGGCACCTTTCATATCTTAATATTTTCCCTTCGATGTTGCCCGTTCTACGCCTAAAGATGGCCATCCAAATGCTTGCATGCGCATGCGCATTTTCAGATACGCGTAATTTTCGATTCAAAAATGGTGAAGTGCAATGCAGCATCGTGAATGTTTTCATTTTTCACTTTTTATTGAAAACAAAAAGAAAATTCGTGAGAAATGTCGGAAAAACAAAAAAGTAAACGATTGACGATTGCGAAAAAACTCGAAATCGTCAATCGATTGAGCCGCGGCGAAACGGGTTTGTAGTTAGCACAAGAATATGATGTTTCAGGTGCTGCGATTTGTTTAATAAAAAAAACCAAGAAAACATTTTTTCGTGTGGTAAAAAAAAGAACATGAATTTAGAAAAGAAAAAAATTAATCAAATCGAAGAAAGTTTGTTGGACCAAGCGCTGTATCGCTGGTTTACACAAATGCGTGCAATTGGGAATCCGGTGAGTGGGCCACTATTGCAACAAAAAGCCTTGACTTTCAATCAATTAACAAATGGATCACCCTCGTTTAAAGTCAGCAATGGCTGGTTATTTCGATGGAAATCAAGGCACAAAATTCGACAACTTAGCGTTTCCGGTCAGAGACTTTCAACAGATATATAAAGGAGGCAAAATATTTAGCGAAGCCTTTCGTCAATTCGTCAGAGAACAGGAATATGACAAAAATAAAATTTACAACGCTGACGAAACTGGTTTCATGTGGAAATCGCTGCCTAATAAAACCCTTGTTATACAGAGTGAAAAATCTGCGCCGGGACGCAAAATTATTCAAGACCGTGTGACAGTGATGGTGGCTGCAAATGCTAGTGGGACACATAAAATTCCGCTTCTAATAATCGGAAAATATAAGAATCCACGATGGTTCCGCTTCGTCGAGACACTGCCTGTGAAATACAAGGCCCAATACAGTGCTTGGATGGACCGTGCTATATTTCTGGAATGGTACAAGGAAGTATTCATTCCAGAAATTATAAAGCACCATGGTGATAGGACACGGTGCATATTATTACTGGACAATGCTCCTTCCCATCCACCATTAGAGGAGCTCAACGCTTTGAGTGAGTGCTGCGTAGTTTTGTATCTGCCACCCAAGTAGCATCCATAATCCAGCCGATGGATCAAGGCGTAATAAATAAATTGAAAAAATTGTACATGCGAGGTTACTTAGAGCACTTGCTACTAACAAGCAATGCAGTGAAACTAGAAACATTTGTGAAAGCATGGTCTCTGCTACAATGCTGCAATTCGTTAGCCTTCGCTTGGGAAGCAGTCAGTGTCCAAAACTTGGAAAAGGCTTGGAACAATTTGTTGGGAATAACTCATGAGGATGAAACACCAGATTTATTGGAGAACCAACTGGTTCGACAGCTGCAATCATTAAGTAACTACCAGATGACTGCTGATTCTTTTGATCGGTGGATGAAAGCTGAGTCCGATCCAGGGTGGCAAATCCTCAGCGATGAGCAATTGCTTAATAATAGGCTACCTCCACCGCAGCAACCAGTTGAAGTCGAAGGAAACACCCAAAGACAAGAAGAAAGCATCACAGCCAAAGATGCTTTAGAATGTTTAGACAAATTTCAAAGATATTTCCAGAAGTGCAATGAAAGTGAAGAATGGGATATTTTGAATTTAGAAAAATACCGATAGATCTTGAAAAATCATTGCTTACAGGAGAAAAAATGAAAACGTTTTAATTTTTGTTATTTTTTTTTTCAAAAAGGTTATTGAGTCTGAAAATGTTTACGTTTCGTTACAAGTATTAAGATTTTAAACATTAAAATCGTTGTGCCTTACGGATATCCACTATATAATTTATTTTTTTTCGTATCTTTCCCACATCCTTTTTCTCGATCGCAATAAATAAAAACATCAACTACAGTCCAACCTTGTTATAAGACCCGAGTTTGTGCAAATGCACCTCGTTATAAGACCTTTTCCCCTTCATCCCCACGTGACGGCACACGGAGGAGAAAATTATGCGCAGTAGCGATTTGCGCCTCTCGAGTGCGCGGCAGTATTCGGAGAATGGGGGAACACGACAGGGTCTAGTAATAAGGTGACGCTCGGTCTTATAATTAGGTGGGTCTTATAATGAGGGGTCTTATAACAAGGTTGGACTGTATTTAATTAAGAAAATGTGTAACAGAAAATTTTACACGCACTTTACATGCGTTTTGACAGTTATCGCCGCTACATATGTATATTGGTTATTAGAACATGCATGCGTGGACTAACGATGAAATAGAAGTGTGCGCATGCGCGGGCTCAAAGTGGGGGATAGAGGAAATATTAAGATATGAGAGTTTGGTTCGTCCCGACCGATTAAGTTTTGAGAGTTTCCAGTATAATTCTTTTCATATCTATGTGTAATTTTATTTCTCGTCAAATTTCGTCCTTGTTCAATCTCTTTCTGCATTTTATATTATCCACGTCTTTGTGATTTTGTGCATCATCTACAGCTTAATTCGGAAATTATTTATAAACGCGAATTCACCACAAAGAGTTTTTATAGATATAGTCAGAGCTGAGATAAATCGCTCTTATTGGTTCATACGAAGATTATATGTAATTGATTTTCATTCCCGGATTCCCTTTCAATACCTCTATGGAAAAAAAAGAAATTGAAAAAACCTTCACATGGAAATGAAGATACTTTTTTGAAGATTTTAGGTGGAATTACTTATTTGGTATCGATAGGGATGTTTCATTTTCGTATTAAATTTGTCATCTTTGGATTGAACTTTTAGACTAAATTCTTCTAGATTTCTTTTTATTTATATTTAGTTGTATTCATTACGTATTTTAATGTACGGTATCGGTACGAATATTTATTTTTCACACCAGGAATTAGCTATTGATCTCGTGTTTTCGGATCTATTTTGTAAGTTTAAAAAAAAAATTTTCTTTTAAAATAAGTTTCCTGTTTCGAAAAAACGAGAAAAGCAAGTTCTCCTGGATTCATCAGAGTTTGGCGTTTCATTTTCTCTCGTGTACTAGGTCCAATGCCGATGTCGCATTTCGATAGCGGCCTCATTTATATACTTGGCCGAATATATACAGGACCGAACGTATACGTGACCAGGAAAGTAAAACTTTTGAAAAATGATATTTCTGGATTTCCAGTGACTCGTTGGCTTTGATTCGCTTTTTCTCTCTATCTCTTTCACACTCTTTTCTCCCCGACCTCTGGCATCCTCTCCGCTTCTCCCGAGTGGTTTCCTTAAGCCCTTTTCTATGTTGTATGTACGTATAATTATTCTCATTTGAATTAGTTCCAATAATTATAGATTCATTCGATTAATATTTTCCGTTACATTTTCCAAATATTCCATCGGATAGGTAATGATGATGAATAATTTATTTTGCCTTTGATATTAATAGGCGACAGTAGAATCAATATTATCAACTAGCTGCGTTCTCTTATTTGCGTTTCTATGGCAAGTTTATTTTAATTTCAAAAAGAAAAAAGAAAGCACACGCCGTCGTTTCTGCTGATGTTTTTTTTTCTTTCATACTTGGTGTCGAACCGCTACCGCGTCTCTTTTGATTTCATAATGTTTTACAAAATCAAAAACAGAAATATCCGTTAATCAAACACTGCAATTTGTAAAAAATAAAATAAAGTAAATTTTTTTTAATCGTGAAGAATCTCGAGATGGTAAAGTTAAATTATGGCCGATTGAGCATGAATTTCCACAGATTCTTTTACGATCGCAGAAGTGATATCTATACAAAGAGTATTGAAAACACTCTATATAATTTCGAAGGTTTCATTTTAGCGTTTTATGCCAACGTGATTGATAAAAAACTTTTGGAAAATAGCCGTTATCAAAAAACTATTTACTCTTTCATTCAAATAAATTTTGATTTATATAGATACGTTGTTGAAAGAATATTCATCTCAAAATTCTATCGAATGTTTACAATTTTTCGATTCTGAACATGTGCGATATATTGTTAAATTGAAAGGGACCGCTTGTAGATTGTAGTGATAATTGGAATTTTAAATTAGATAACGTTTGAGTGAATAGCTGCGTTTTTTCGAATTCTTTGTACTTTCGATCAAAAACTTGGGAAGTACTTTCGGTTTGTCGTTTGGTGAAACCATCCACATCTCTGATAGCGTCGAATGATAGCCAATGTGATGCAAATAAATTATTTATTAACTGATGATCCCAGGCGAGTTATCTATCATATAGATAACTCGCCTGTGATCATATATATGAATAATATATAAAAATATTCTGGGACTCGAAAATAACGTGTCAAAATTTCAACGCAATCGGTTGTAGGATATAAAATAATCAGTTAAATAAGATGGTCATTTTCGTGAATTATTTTAGAAGAACTTTTATTATAAATTGACACGAGGATGTTTCTTATTCTATCGCCAAAAACAAACTGACAAACTTTTCTTTCCTTAGCATGCTTGATTCAATAATTCACATTCAAATGCTTTACACGGTGAAGAACTTTACGATACTATCGATTATGATCAGACTATTTACTTTTTTATTTACGTCCAGATACGCCGCGAGTATAGAATATTAGAATAAAAATCTCGATACAGTATAATTAAACGCATATAGTATGCGTGGCAAAACAATTTGAAAAAAATATACACGCTTTTAACTTCTACCTATAAATACCTAAATTAAATTAAAGAAAACTTAAAATGAACAGAGTACACCAATAAATATTATCACAAAATTCACGGATTTGTAAGTGCGGAAGTTCTGTATTATTAAGAATCGCAAAACAAAAAACGAATTAAGAAACCTCGGGAATCTGAGCGGTGAACAACAGCGATCGAATCTGTTCGATACGTACAAAAAATAAGTCTGCTCGTGGAGAATTTTAAAGATTCTGTGTCACCAAGAAAATATTGCTCGCTCCTGGTAACATACAATGAGCTACGAAAGAGAGAGCGAGAAAAAAATTCTCTCGTTATAAAAATTTCAATAAAGTTAGCAGATTCTTTTTTCAATTGAACTGTGAATGAAATAAAAAATGATGAGGTCACGGAGCGAGCGTATTTCTCGTTCGTCCAATTATCAAAGATTTACGAGGAGCTAGTGGTCTTCGAGGACTCTGGGAGGTGGAAAAATGTCTGGCGCTTATAAATACGAGTTAGTCTCATATTCGGAGGAATAAAGCACGCTTTTCTCCTACTTGTTGGTTATATATATATTGGCCCCGTCGCCTGCAGGCTTTTTCTCCCGTGCTTGGCGACTGTCTGCGAATACCACGAGAGTGCAAAAATAAAGCGAAAAATACGTAGAGGGATAAAAAGAAGAAGCAGGAGGATGAGGGGGGGAGGAAGAAGCGAAAAAAAATAAAAATAAAAAATAAACGAGCCGGACGTAGGTTAGATTAATGGTTGAGAAATGCAAATTGTCGGCACAAGCCCGGCCCGCCGGGATCGAGTCCGAGTCGCCGGGGTTGAAGGTACGCAGAGGAAGGACGCGAGCTAGGGCGGCTGCCCTCGTCGCGTTACACTCTAGAGAGGTTCGCCGTTTTCACTGCTGCTACGTTGGAAGCATGTTGCTAACCCAACGACTCTCCTGATGTGTCGAGGAAACGTTGTAACGGACTGGGATGGGCTGTAATATACGGAAAACGTCGTCGTCGTCGTCGTCGTCGTCTCGCATGCGAGCACCTCCCTGGCAAAAACCCCTTAGAAATATATATCGCAGGTCATTTCCCTTGCTAAACTCGCGGGAAACAAAAAAAAATAAATTACTAGCCTGCCGGCTGGAGTTCCAGAGTTGTGAGGAGGAAAAAAAACAGAACGCGGGCGAGGCGATGTCCTCGCATAGGAAGGCTCTCCACATCGGCATTCGCAACTTGCAGCGGATAGAGAGAGAGAGAGAGAGGGAGAGGAAGACCTCATTCCAACGTTGCAGATGAGACCGCCCGGAATCTCGCGCGCTTCAAAGCTTCGATATATTCGTCTCTGCCACTGCTTCTTCATTTTCTTCTAATTGTCGATTTATTTTCTCTTCCCCATGCCGACAGAGATACGCTTGCGTCGAGACACTCGAAGATACACTTGAGCGAGCATATAAAAATGGCTGGGAAATTTATTTCACGGATAAAAAGTGCGGCGAGAGTGAAAAAGAATGAGGGAGTAGAAAATGAGATAGAGAAAGGGAGGAAGGAAAAGAAAGGGAGGAAAAAGAAGGATAAGGATAGATGGAAGGGATGAAGGGAAAGGAGAGAGAAAGAGGGCAAAAGGGAGTATAGGGAGGGAGTACGCGAAGGGTCAGCCAGTGAGCGGAACACTCCGAAGGATAATTTATTTTTTCGAGGATGGATTAAAGCCCGCTTGATTTATCAGGGCTCTGTGTTTATTCGCGCCATGTGTACGTATACAGTCGATTGATTATCGTCAATTTTCATCCTCTCTTCTTTCCCCCGTTAACGCGATGTACGAGCCGATACAACGCAACCTTTTTCTTTTAAACCGCCGACCCAGTCTATTTTACAAGCACCAATCTTCCGACTTTTATTTATTTACCTTTTTTTATCTCATTCATTTTCATTTCTTTTTGCAGCTTTTACATCTTTCTTCTATTTTTATTACAATAGTTTTTATAAATATTAAGTAACGTTAAAGTGATCGTAATATACGTTGGCCACTTTTTGGACGTTTGACAAATTATCGTCCTTCTCCCTTTGTGACGTCAAGTCTGGTCGCATGCTCCGGTTTCCCGCATTCCTGTCAAGAAACCATGACGCCTTTGCGCTTTCATGCAGAGCACGCCGTCAATCCGGTATGAAGAGTATGAATCCCTCGAGACGGAAATTCCGAACGACGCGATCGTCCAACGTTCACCTATATATTCGAATGCGTCCAATATACTGCGCGATCGATCTGCGATTAGCGGAACCGGGAGCTTTCCCTCTCTATATATGTATGTGCGTACAGATATTAAAATCCGGAATTCACTGCACACGTATATATATTTTATAAAAAATTTCAAACATTAGATAAAAATTAATAAATCATCAGTTTTGATCATAATATGTGTTATAAATTTATACAACTTTTAAAAATAATTTTTATTTCTTTTAAATTTCAACTTGCAGAACCAAGCTTCATAATACAATAAACAATTTTAATATCAAGAAATGAATTTTCACTGTTCGCTATCAATTTTCAAGATACTGAAACACTGATCCGCTGTCGCATACCTGTCACACACTAGACGTTAAATTTAAGTCATGTAGGTAACGGGCAGATTGTGTTTTCTTGTATAGAAAGATGCATTCTCGGTCGCAAACGAGATGACAATTTCAAATATGAGGTACCAAAGGTGACAAGAAGTACACAGTGAGATACACGGAAAATAAGAGTAAGAGAGACGCGAGTAAGGAAATGGGTTGTGCGAAGTTGCGGTGAGTTTAGCTCGAACAGCTCGTAAACGTAAATCTAAGCTGCCAAGTCTCAACTTCTCATTCGCCGAGTTCTCCTGTTCACGTCCCTTTGGAGAATCATCGTGCGAGCGAGGGCATACGGTTATCTACGACGCGAAACAGTACACGAGAGAATTTAGTCTGAACTTAACGGAGGGCAACGTGTATGATAGAGGAAGAGAGAGAGAGAGAGAGAGAGACGCGCAAAAGAGAAAGACGAAAAGGAAAGATGAAAAAAAGGAAAAAATGGGTTGACTCCGGCGAAGCCAGGGTCGAGAGACCAGAGGAATACGTTCAGGAAGGAAAAAGCTGAGAGAGAAAGATGAGAGAGAGAGAGAGAGAGGGAATATAAGCTAGGACGTAGTTACACTTATTTTCATTCGCGGTACCTCAGTCGGAAGAGAGGAGGAGAGAGAGCTAGTCCTGCGGGAGGATCTCGCAGTCTCATTTGTTAACCTTAATGTCCTTGGAGTTTTGCCTCCCTCCTATTCCTGCCGTTACCATTACACCGACGCGGTAGATCTTACCGAGGATATATGACCCTTCGCCCAATCTAGTCTGCGCTTCCCTCTCTTTCTTCGCTCTCTCTCTCTTTACATATGTATGTGCCTATATGTATATAAAATATACATACATATACATATTTACTATGGATATACGTATACTATATCTATTCTTCTTTCGTATAGCTCCTTTTCTACATATTCACGAGATTTCACCTCCTTTCTTTTCTTTCCTTTTCTCTATAAATGTATTAAAATTTCTCTCTCTCTCTCTCTTTCTCAATAAGTGATCCGGATGCACGTATATTTAACTCTAAGCCAAAAATAATCTATGAATAGTGAGCATCATTCTTGTTTAACACGCGTTCATTTGAAAAATCGTTCTCTCTCTCTTACAAATTTAATTAGCAACGCCTCACCGCTCATTAATCTGTTGGATAATTTAATTCAATGTGAGTACTGAGGTATGGATCGTAGAAGTCATTGTTAAAACTTGGTTTAAAAACAATTTTAGTTTTTTAGTCACGAATTGATTTTGGATTTCATTTGTTTTTCAAGCGTAGAAATATATGAAAGATCGTGATTCATTTTCTTCTCTTTGCATGATTTTTTTCTGTAATTGTTCAATTTTCATGAGTATAAAATTTACAGGTAAAAGTATTTTTATTTAATATACACAACAAGGTATTTTTTATTACAATTCAGGCATAAATGAAGAAGATTATTGAAAAAAATTAGAAACGGGGAAAATCAACGATCGAAATCGTGCGTAAAATGAATTTAGTTCGAGAGGATGAATGTAGGCAGAAAAGGGATCTCCAGCGAGAGATTGAACATATAGCGCTGTCAAGTGGCAGAAATTCCGCGAATTCGAGTATTCGAGTACGCTGGCGAACTAACTTGCAGAGTTTTTAGGGAACGTGAAAAGTGATGCGAGCCCTTGTTCGTGCGGTTACAATTCCGAGGAACTGAAAAAGGAATTCTCTCGTGTGTGAACGCGCATACGTGGGTGTGAGCGCGTTTGGAGCGGAAATATAGTGTCCAAGTTGGGAACTCTCGATTTACGATCGCTAATCAAAAACTCGCACTTGCCGCATCGGCGATCTACTTTCTCCCTCATCCATCTCTCTTTCTTTCTCTCGCTCGAACATTTTCTCTCAGCGGCGGTATGAACTTCATCGTGCCGGGCGAACGGAGCATTGCAAGTTTAAATTGCATTGGGCTTTCGTTTAGTTTCAAACCCGTTGCATTGTCGACCATAACTCTTACAATGGAACATGTTACATATACGTACATTAACCTTTACGATGTGTTACATGTTTTAGCCTCGTTCATACTTATGTGATAAAGAGCCGTACGCTATTTTACAGGAAATGCTTATAACTTATAACATATGTTTAGACTCCCCCGTTGTTATACAACTATACACGACTATTCGTTCATATTTCATAAATCGAGCAAAATGTAAGAATTCCTCTTTATATTTCGTCCAACATGTTAATATTTATGTGATTCATTTTTCAAGGATAATAAAAATTGTCAGACAATACAAATTTAGTGGAAATAAAAATTCTTAAATATATAGTTAGTTCGGTTGGTTTCCTTTCGTACAGCTTCTAGCTTTAATCACGATATTCCCTTCCATTTAGAACCGTCTATTGCCATGGTTCATTCCAGC
>JAPYYX010000302.1:0-81093 GCA_030522605.1 Cremastinae sp. B BG-2022a | reverse complement strand
CAAATTTTGCACAATAACGTTTCATCTATTTATTTATTGTTTATCAAATTTTTGTACCTTAATCTTGGAATAGCATTTGTCATCGAACTACCTTAAAAAGTGTTGCGAGAGAATATTTTTTGATTGATCATTTTTATGAGAAATTTTAGTTCATTTTTTGAATTCGATTACGTTGAAAAAATTGTTTGTTCAAATTTTTCAAATTTATGAACAAATTTTGAAATTTTTGACGTAGTCTGCGAAATTCTTTTTTTGGAAATTTCATTTTTTTTTACAAAAACTAAAACAAGAATCGAACAAATCATCAATAAGATACGACGGAGGTGACAACCATTTATGAACAAATTTTGAAATTTTTGACGTAGACTGCGAAATTGTTTTTTTGGGAATTTCATTTTTTTTTACAAAAACTAAAACAAGAATCGAACAAATCATCAATAAGATACGACGGAGGTGACAACCGGTGATAGTCGACATATATCGTCCTTGTGTAAACGATATTCCATAAATCGATCGATTTCCAGCTCTTTCCAGTTACGTACATACATGACCGAGCGTGATGTAACGAATGCCCAAAAAACTCGCTCGTCTCACGGCCCTGAAAATAAGCGACTCGAATTTGCCACCTGTTTAAACATTCTCATTATTTCCCGCCTTTTTTCCTTATACCCTCCTTTCTCATGCTCCTTGCCTCCACCCTTTTCTTCTTTCTCATTAAAAAAGAAATAAAAGATAAAAACTTTTCTCGGTACTCGAGTTTTTTTCCGAGAATTCACTTCCGAGAATTTTCGAAATTCCTCAAAATTAATGACACACAGGGATCAATATTGAACAAAAATATTGAAATTCCGAGAATACTTTTTCGCGATGAATATTCCGAACGAGCGCGCAGTTCCGGATGCAAATTTAATGTCAACGAGGTTATATTTCATATTTTCCAGTTTTCTGCGTTTCATCAAATATTTTTGGGAATTTTTGAAAGAGATTAACAAGAATACGATGTTTGCTTTTCTTTTTTAAAATCGTTTCCAATTACTGAATGAATGATTCGTTACTCAACAGAATATTTTAATTTTTTTATTTTTGTCTTCATCCTTAAAAAAATATTCGAGGGAAGATTTTTGTCATTTGCTACACTTTTTTAGGACTTTTTTCAATTTTTTTAAATTATACCTATTTCGTCAGGCTTTCCGAATATGTTTTTTGAAGAAAAGTTTTAGCGCGTAAAAAGGTAGAGGATAAATTGAACATTCGGAGCTAACTCGCGGTTAGAGTCAATTGGTATTATTAGATTGGCACCCCCGTAAGAATCTCCCTCGCTCGCGAGACAAGTGTCGGAGACGGACGCGGAAGCGCGGTGGGTGTGTACGTGCGTGATGGTTGCCGGTAAATTTCATTCGACGAATTATCATGATTGAATCAGCAACCGCAGTCGTGAGAGCCTCGTTGGATGGCGAATCCACCCCTGCGCCGATATGCTAGTCCGACCAGAAAATGCCAGGACAAGTGCGAAACATTTGACGAATATCGAGCTAAAAGCTTTATCCAATATTTTCCATTGAATTTCATCCTTCGACAAAATATGCAGACTCTCGAAAAAATGAACGACATTTCCATTTTGTTCATCAGCAAATTTTTCAAAGCTCATTCTTATTTATTTTTGATATTACAAATAAATATAGAGCGAGAAAAAAGTATTTTAAATATTTTTACACATTTTCAAATATATGAATTTTGATGCAAAAACAAATCTAAAAAAAAACGATGTGTAGAAAACTTAAAATTAAATTAAAAATTTTAAAATTCCAAAATGTAATAGAATTTCCATCCTCATGATAAAAAAATACCTAGAGTAAAAAAAGTCAATATTGAGCAAACAAATTTTTTCGAATCGCACAAATCACCTCAGAAATTCCGATTCATGGAAAATTTCGGTATTCAATTCCGTTAATCTTTTCTACACATCAAATATGATGGAAAGGGTAGAGCATGTGTCGAATGACATAAAATGAACCTTGAAAGTATAAAAAAAATCGTTATTTTGATAAAGAACTTTTTTCAGGGAAAATTTATGGCTCGAAATTTTTTCCATGTTTATCTGAATAGTGTAAAATTACCGGTAGAATACAATATAGAGATATTTGACCAGCGCAGACACGTGTGTACGGATGTAGGAGCGAACGGGTAGCCCCACGCTCGACAGGTCAGCGAAAGTGATTTATACTCAGTCGTGTCACGGCCAACTTGATACAGTTACAACCCGCTAACTCACCTCCGTTACAGTTCTCTCGCGGTTCTAAGCTCGCCGCGATAAGTGCGAGATGGAAAACGACCGAAAAGTAACGGACGAGCCCACGCCTTCTGTGCCCTGTTGCACAATTCGCGTGGGCAAATGACTGAATTTTCATCATGAATATCAATAATTTTTTTAACATTTGCAAACGCACAAAAAATGACTCAATTTTAAGTACACATAATTCAGAACTTTCATTTCATAAAAATTAATGAATTTAAGTATTGATTTATTTATTATTTATATAAATAAAATAAATTTTATAAAAATTTTAGATAAACATGACACTCGAAATATTTTTGAATTCAATTTTGTGCCTCAGAGTGGTTCGGATTCATAAAAGCCGATGCAATAAATCAGTTTCGACGTTCCCGCATTATTATATTCCTTTAATTAAAAATCGAGGTATAAAGATTACACGTCAGAGCGGACGGTAAGGGTGATGGTCAGGAAAGAAAGAAAAAGAGAGAGAGAGAGATTGGCGGCACGAGCGTTTTTCTCACCGCTCCCTCTTCGCGTGTGCTATGAAAAGTTCGCTAGGCGCAGTTTGCTTTTCATGTACCGAGAAACAATGCGAAAAAAATGGGAGATAAAGGAACAAGAGAGAAAAAACGAGAGACGAACGGAGAGGAAAATAAAATGGAAGAGAAAAATCGGGATAGAGAGAATGAGAGACGAAACTGAGGAGAGAGAAAGAGAGATGAAAAAAAGGAAAAAGAGAGTTTGAACCGCGACGGTAGTCGCTCGGGAACACAATCGCTCGTACGCATTTCACGGCGGGGGCTTTCATGTCGCCGCCGATACGAAACGTGTACGTATAGAGAACCGCGAGAGAAAAAGGAGAGAGACGAAGAACACGTGTGTGCTCCACGAGAGAGGAGAGCCGAGAATGCAGAATGAGAAAGAAAAAGAGCGAGAAACGCTCCGAGGAGTGGGCGGCGAACGACGGTAGCTTATTTCGATCGTACCGCGCGCTCATAATAAGAATGTCAGTGAACAAATTGCAATTATAACGCTGCTACACCGCTGAAGACGACGACCCGCGTACCTCGGCTCTCCTCTATACCGAACGTAACGTTCCCATCATCTCTCGTCGCGTTGAATTAAATTATTTCTCTGTTTCGAATAAAGAATTGTATTTTATCCAAATATATATTTTTCAATGTGAATTATAGAGAATTTGCTAAAATTCAATTAATTTTTTTAGTTTTAGTAAATTTTTTATTTATTTTCATTTTTTATTATATGTATACTGAAATTGATGAAGAGGTAAATAAAGGAAATTATTCATGAATATGTCCATCACGCTGTTTACTATTTTTTGTGTTGGTCAAATAAATTATAATTTTTTTTAAATCAAAGAAATTTTGAAAAAGTTCAATCATTTTTTAATTCGAATTTCATTTTATAATTTTATTTATAAATTAAAACTGAGAGAGATAAAAAAATGTCCATGAGTACGTCAATCACGCTATTCATATTCCCATTTACATGTACATACACAAATCAAAAAATGTTATTAATCTTATTTTTAGGCCCGAGAGATAAAGAAAAAAACCTTATCGATTCAGTGTCCTTTTTCAGAAAGATATTCCAATATTGAGAATAAAAAACCTCTTCGATGTCTATCGAAACCGAGAGAGTACAATCAGAAAGAAAAATGAAGACTGACGTTACAAAAACATCAACTTTCTTAATGATAGGCGATAAAAATCTCGGTGTAAACACGAGATTTCAGGATCGTCGAGACTCCCGGCTCGGGGCACGAATTTCGCTATCTCGGGGCTGCACTCGAAGATCAATCGCGACTGCGACGAGCGAGATAAAAGGAAAAAAAAACACATATGTTACGCTCTGTTTGCAGTTATTATCGAATTCATCGCTCCTCTGTACATCCCCTTTCACTTTTTTTTATTCTTCCCTCTCTCCCTCTCTCTCTTTCTCTTCTGTCTTCTCTCTTCTCGATGCGAGACAATCGCGACATATATTACAACCAAGTATACAAACATACACGTATACAGGGAAAAAACGTTTAGGGTTTGGCTTCCGCAAACACAGCCCAGGGGTGGCTTTTCCCTGCGAGCTTCAAAAATGTTTCGGATCCTCTTTGCTCGTATATCCTCGACCACGGGAAGAAAGGAAGAGAAAGAAAGAAAGAAAGAGAAAAAGAGCGAGGGAGATAACAGAAGGAAATCGCTCGGATTGCGGGCACGAAGCTCCTCGGAGCCGCAAAAGGGCGAGAAAGAGACAAAGAGAGGAAACAAAGAGAGAAAAAAGGGAGCGTGGATTCAAGAGGGGTTGAACAAGTTCGTACACAATGCGTAACTGCTGTACCGTGTTACAGTGGCGCGGTGTATGATATCAGGGAGAGGGGGTAAGAGAGAAGCGAAAACGTTGGAGGGGGTGAAAAAAAAGAAAAAAATATGGAGGGGGCGCAGAGAGCGCGAGAGCACCCCCGATAACGGACAATGGGGAAAAAAGGGAACGACTCCGAGCAACCGCCGTCAATGCTCCACGCGCCAACCCTCTGTCATCTGGTGGTGACTTTTGTAAACACCGCGAGTGCTCCCTACATCCGAGAATGCCCCCGGAAAACTGGTCAGCCCTGCAGCGCTCACTTTGAATCGAGATCCCTTCGAATGATGAAAACACACCCTTGAAATCTCATGGAAATTTTTTTTCCATGACGTAAGCGTTACAGAAAAGTCTAGACGAGGAGAAAACATCGTCTACGATGCCAGGAAAAAAAATTTATAAATATTTGTACAAAATGGTTTTTTCATTTGCTGATTTAATAAAGGACAAATTTATGTATGAAATATTCATGAGGGAAAAATTGAAGGACCGGAAGGAATTTCGGACGAGAGGTCCGGATCGAATTCCAATTTTCGATTTTTTTTTCGTTTTCTTAGGGTCAAAGGTCGAAAATGTAGGAAACATATATATTATTTATGATATACAAACAGGGTAGTAATAGGCGAAACGTGTGAACTCGAATATTGGCACACATTCGAAGTTCCTCCTGATCCTGGAATCCAGCGAAAGCTTATACCGAATCCCCCGGCTCACGGACGTACCAACACTCGTTCCGTTCAATCCTGTCAAGCTATGTAGTCCCTTTCACTTTCAACCCTCGAAATATACTGGCATTACTGATTACACAACCGCAATAGCTCTGGCTAGAAGAGAAAGAGAAAGAGAGAGAGAGACAGAGCACATTGACGTTGGCAAGAGAACAGAGCCAAACACGTGGCTCGCGTCCATTTCCCGTCACGGTTCCACACCGGCCAATTTGCGTTTCCGTAATTTCTCACACGACAATGCGGGAAAACCCACTATTAACCCTCTAATATTCGTATGGACCATTTTGACGCTGGAATAAACAAGAATTTCGTTCCGACCATAATTCTCATATTATTACGAATTTATTTTCTGAAAATATTTTCTTGTCGTCGAAAATTTGAATTATATTCTTAATTTCGAACAGAAAATCAATGAATCTATCTTTTAATTATTATAATTAAAAAATATATTAAATTAAATTGAATTTAATTTTCAATCAAGTCAAATATTTTATTTATTTCATTATAAAAATTAAATATTCAATATTAAATATCAAATATTTAATATGAATCGAATGAAATATTATTATTACCAAGGAATGATTTCACCCTTGTGACACAAAATGACTAAATATCAACATATTTTTATTAAAAAAAAAATTGTACGAAAAATTCATTAATAAAAAGAGCAAACGATATTTGAAAAAATTTCATGAAAAGATGATCAAAGATTAAAAAAAAAAAGTTAGACAAATTCATCGAGATCCGTGAAGAGAGAAAAGTCATCGTCGAGACAGTGTCTGTGCCCATGTAAACGTGTTTTTTCGGGGCCTTGAGTCTTACACGGCTGTGCCCCGAGACAGAGAGTATTGTAACGAGATTGAATCGGGTATAGGATACACGCAAGGAAGAGGAGTCGAAAGGTAAAGGGGACTGCTCGCGATTCCGGGACAATGGATCGTGCCAGCGGGATACGAATCCCTCGCCCTGCACCCGGATATATCTCGGCTCCGCTTTTCCAAATCCTTCCGAGAATTTTTCTGTCTGCGACAATGCCGATTTTCCCGATGTTGCCGCTTCTTGTGGGAAACTCTCGAGGCACGACCAATGAGAGAACGACGAGAGAGATGACAAAAATTCTCAAAAATAGCGAGAACGAGAGAGAGAGAGCAAAATATCGAAGAATGAAAAAATCGCGTCGACACAATTGCCCGGACACTCCGACAATGGAATTAGTTTTCTTCCCGGTAAATCCGTTTAACGGAATCGAAAGGACTTGGACAAACATAAGCGCGTAGGAGCGAAGTGAGCAGGTGAACGCTCTCCTCGGCATTATACACGAAGATCGAATTCCGCTCGTTTTTCTCGGTCAACTTTTTTACCTCCGCGCGTAAATTTACAACGCTGAGCACCTCCGGAGTGTTTTGACGTTCGGTGACAAAAATAAGAGAGCTCGGGTGCTGGGTACGTCACTTAAAAAAAAAAAAAGAAGAAAAAAAACAAAACGTCGCGTTACAGTCTCACAACCGGACGAGCCAATTGACAACGAAATTGGGGGAATCCTCGATGTCAGTCTCTCGTAGAAAAGTTTGTGCGTGCTTAGAAAAAATAAATATTAAAAAAGCCCTTTATTCGCCTCCCACAATTATTTCTGAAGAAAATATTTATTAAAAAAAAAATCTATTGATATTCAAAAATTGTACCGATCGCGACGAGAACAAAACGCGATTAACGAGGCCGGAGCACATGTCCTCGATATGATTCGAATAATGCGAGCGAAAAAAATAAAGTGAGGAGAGAAAGAGACGAGCGAGAGAGAGAATGAAAGGGAGAACCGGATAGGAAGCTCTCGAACCGAAAAGAGGAGAGTCCAAAAATGAAATCTGGCAAAGAGGGAAGGTTGAGAAGGTTCGTACGCATGTGTGTGTGTGTGTGTAATTTTTTTATTTTTTTTTTCCTCGTTTTTTCTCTCGTGTAACCGCTTAATCGTGGCTCAAGCGACGCTTCAACTCTTTATTGAGGCGAAAGAGGGAGAAGATAGAAGAAAAAGCGTTTGTGTACGCGAGTCCAAAGCGAGCGACGTGAATGCCCGTGGAACGGATTAAAAGCGCGGGTTTTCTCGCTCGCTCGCTCGCTTTCATGAGACCGAGATCATTTGAATGAGTAATACTACACCTCCCGCAAAAACCCACCCACACTTCTGTGAAAGTGCGCCGAGGGACTCAGCTTTTTGTTTGATACGGCGCATTGTGCTCGCCACCACCGGTTCACTCCGTACCATCCGCGCGCTCACCTTTTTAACAGGTAAAATGGGACACCGGGGTTAAATGAACCGTTCTTCTATCAAATCGAATCTCAGGAATAAAAAATATTTTTTCAAAAATTATTCAACAATTTGTATCGTAAAATTTTCATTAATAATTTTATTTATTTATTAATTTTATTCCAAATAAATTTTATTTCAAATAATTTGATTTAAATAATAAAATTTTTGGGAATAAATATTAGTTTTAAAAAAATTGATACTCGAAATTTTCGATTGATTTGTCCAACTTCAGTCTATGGATGATTTTGCCAGAAATAGCTCCAGGCCTCTGAAATTTTTGCCCTGAGTTTCTGTGCATACCTGTGTCCCGGAGTATACGAGCAAGAGAAATTCTTCGTATTTTTCCTCCACTCTTTTCTCCAACAATCGAAAATTGTATTAAATGTAAACCGAGGGGATCGAGGACAAAGCCAAAGAGAGAAATAAAGAGAGAAAGCGAGAGGCGATTTGCCTTATGCCAATCTCTGGTAAGCGGGGGCGGTTATGATTTGAACGAGTCCCATAACGGAGTGTCACCGGAAAACAAAAATAATCTCTCTTTCTCTTTCTACCCACTTCGTATACTCACGTCGCGTCGTTAACGTTATTTGGTAATCGCCAGTTGGACACGTCTCTCCTCAACTCTTTTCCTTCGTTCTCCGGACCGTTTAATGGAAGCATATTTGCTTTACGAGCTCGTGTAATGAGCTCCCGGGGAATTCGAGCAACGGCTCTCAACGGAAAATAAATTAACAATAATGACAAATTGTCCGCTTATATTTCAATGATTATTTTTTTATGGCACCGGGAGAGTCTTTACGAAACGACCAGTCAACTTTTATCCTCCGAGACACTAAATTTATACTCAGACTAAATTAAAAAGTACATTTCAACTTTATTAAAAAAGATTTAATTCAAAATAAATAATAATCATTTATAAAACACCGATATTATTTTTGAGTCCTAATTTTGATAGAATTTTTAATTTTGATTATACACCGCACTACCAAGAGTCAATCGATATCAGAAAAAATTGATGAATTTGAGTTTTTGATTAAAAATTTTCGAAAATTAGGAAATTTTCTGTTAATATTTCTGTAGCACGCTTTATCGATTATAAAATCTGGAAATATTTGTACGAAAAATAAAGGAACAGTTTTCAGGTATACGATTTTGTGGACAGTATATTTTTCTAGAAACTTTCCCCCGAGAAATTTCAATCGTGACCTTTTTTCTTTTCCACAGTGAAAAGGAACAAGGAAACGTGCCGTCGTGGTGGAGATACCGATTTCTTGCGCTTGACTATCCTGCCGCTGCATTCTCGATCTTTTAGAGAGTCTGTTACGGTTATTGAACATCAAAACACACTTGGAAAAGATAAATGGAGAATTTACGATAAACTCGAGCGATATTAAGTGTAAAAACGACTGGCGAACATGCATTTGTATAACACTACTCATAATCGATCGAGTCAATTACAGAATTTGCCTTTTATCGATCGCTGAGTGTACATTAAAATCGTTTTTTTTTTCATTAAATTCTTCGAAGTCGTTTTTGAATAAAATATTTTTTTATCATCGAAATTGCTCGACTATTGATATTATATTAATTAATAATTATCATTTTATGTATATACGATAAAAAATATTACAAATTATGTTCGTTCGAAAAGTATAATAAAAAAAATTGAAGTACGCAGAAATTTGTTTTCCGACAGATTCAAATTTTTCACATACAGCGGTGACGAAAAAAGGGACCGTGAATTTTTCCTCCCTCGAAAAAAAAAATTTAAAGGGTGCGCGGGAGGTAAAAAAAACATTATCATCACGAAGCTTAAGTGGATATCGCGTCGTATCGCAAAAATGTTTTCTCCCGGCGGTCGTTACGAAGGAAAAAAAATAGCGAGTCGAGGGACGACGGGGGGAAAAAGAGTGAGAAATTGGTAAAGAGAGGAGAGAGGGAAAAAAAACGAGCGAGGATGAAGAAGAGAAGTAAAACGAGGGTGAGCTATTACATCGAGAGGGCGTCCAAGCGAGATTCGTGACGGAAGTCAAGATCCCCCCCGAAGAAAACTTGTTTCGGAGAGAGGCGGAACGCGATCTTTTTCCCAAAAATGTAAAACTTTCTCGTATCGTTCCTCAGCATCCGTTCGAATCTCCTCGCGACCGGGGGAAAGGGGTGAACGACGAGGGTGGAGCGAAGACGGAAAGAGCGCGATGGGAGCGACTCGTTAAATATTCAACGCCGTAATACAATATCTCTCCGTACCAGGGAAAGGGAAAGAACGAGATGGGGGATGAGCGATTATTCTACACACTTTATCCCATCCTATAATCAGAGAGAGCCGAAATTTTGCGAATTTTTTGTTTTTTGAAAAAAAAAAAAAAAATAAATGTAAGTAACAAAAAAGTAAAATCTAAGTAAAATATCTTATAAAATAAAAAAATATTTTAAAGGCTCAAAATAAATTCATAATAATTGAATAAATTCGTCTTAATCGAATGAAATCTGGAATTTCCGTATTCTTTTTTTCGCTTTATTTCCGAGATAAATTCTCGTCAATCTCGAAAAATGTTTCGATATCTCGGGATCCGATCCGATGAGAATAAAGAATTCCGAAATCTTATCATGAATGTTGAATCGAGATGGAATCGATCGAGGAAAAGAAATCTGTATCTCACTCCGCGACCTCTAATCAGTGGAGAGAAGAAAAAAACGAAGAATTCTTTTCTTTGTCAGGAAAAAGAGAGCGCGCAAGGGTTATCGGCCTCGCGTTCGAGATTGCTTGTGTATCTCGCGGAAAAAAAAAGAGAGGATAGAGAGCAACAAAGCCCGGCGGAAAAATAAACGTCGAGCGAAAAGCTCGCTGCTGAGGAGAGAGGAAATTTGCAATATTTTTCAATGAAAGCGGAGGCAAAAAAATTTCCTCCACCCCCTCGTCTCCACCTCTCTGCTCTTCGAGGGAGAATTTTAAAAAGGGAATATTCTCCGGAACGATGAGAAAAGCGAGAGGGTTGCACCCCGACTTTTTCTCGCCTCGTCGTGAAACTTTTATAACGCCCGACGAATTTATCCGCCGTAATAAGATTCTTCCGTTGCAGACGTCGATATCTCAGTTTTTCGCAAATTTTTCACGGTAAAAAAATTATTCAAAAATTCGACAAATAATCAAAATTCATTTCATGAATTTTAAATTTACATTTTACGAAAAATTAAAGTCTCTGTAAAAAAATTAATGAAATACGCGATTAATTTTTTGAAGTCTCGAGTGACTGATGAATTTGATGAAAAAAAAATCTGTATAATTATTTTGATGATTGTTAATATTGCGATGATGATTATTATCATCAGTGATTATGCCATGACTGGGAATGCGAGAGTATTTCTCTCGCGAGCTTACGCGCGAACGCGTTCCACGGTTATTTTAATAACGATATAATAAGACGTCGGGATTGATGCTAAACTATTCGTTGGCAACGAGCACCAAAGAACTCTCGCGGCGTGGTTCTGGCGCTCGGGGGGAATTGTGCTCGGACGAGGACTGGAGATGACTCTCCGCGTGTATTTTCTTTTATTTCTCTTCTTTTTTTTCTTTGTCTCTCCTTCTTTTTTTCATCTCTCTCTCTCTCTCTCTCTCACTCTTTTCGTTTCTCTCTCAGGAGCGACTGAAGATGTCTAGATCTAAGGCCTGTCACCTACGAGTCATTAACGTACCTTCCTCTGTGACGCGAGATACGAGAGGAGAAAAAGATAAAAAGAGAGATGCGATGTCTACGGTGCAAAATTCCACAAGTGTTCTCCGTACGAGTCTTACGGACTCCGTACGTACTCCATTTACTTTTTTCTCTATCTCTCTCTCTCTCTCTTCTCTTCTTTTTTTTTACTGTCTTCCTTTTTTCTTTTTGCGCGCCAACAGCACCTCGAGCACATGCCGACGTTTCTCCATTAATTTCGAACGACTCGATTCGTCTAGGAATTCTCTCGGGACCGCGTCTCTCCGACGCTCGACTTTCGACCACGATACTCCGAGCGTTATAGTTTCATCCCGCTCGAATATTCCGACGAAATTTTCATCTCGTTTCAACGTCCGGAATTCGAAGATAAGATTTACGCTTATTTGTTTTTTGACAAAAAAAATATTTGTATTTTTGAATTTAGAAAATGATTCGAAAGACGAAAAAATCATTCATCAAAAATTTAACAGAAAAAAGTCTCTAAATCTTTTTTAATTCATATCGAATTCACACTTGAATGACATTTAAATGTTTTCGAGATATTTGAAAAAAGGGAAATTTTTTGAAATTTTTATTGCCGACTTTTTTGGATTTGAATTTATTTAGAAACGTTGGACATAATTCGCCGTGATTCGCCGATTAATTCTTATCTATTCGGCGCACTGATTTAGGAATCCTTGTAAAATTTGCACGAGTGTGTGCGCTCTGGGGTGTACCAGGAGTATTGGCTCGTACATAATACTCGCTCTCAGCTTGGCTCGTTCCGATACGAATGATCGTGCACGATGACTTTACGGGCGTCGATGCTCGTTCCTGTGATTTACGGCACGGCTAACCTTCGCCTCCTCTCTGGAGCGCGCGGGCGCGCGAACTCCGCCATACCACGATTCGTAAATCTATATATTCCTTCGTATAAACACTACACGCTAACTATAACCACATTGTTTCTACATCCTCCAGTACACATTGTTCCGAACGGCTTTTTTCCCCTTCCCCCTTTTTTTCTCCGATAATGAGAATTCCCGCGGAAAAGCAATATTCGTCCTGAAAATACGCCAAACATCTATTTTCTTCCAGAAATAACAACGAATGGTGAGCTCACCGATAATGAGAATTCGTGAAATGTATTACGGATATTACTATTGCATGATGAACGCGCCGATAATTAAAATTTTGAGAAAAAAATATATTGAGACTCTGGAGCGAAAAATAACAATTTTCACGTTGTATGAAATTTAAATAAATTTTAATAAATTGAATTGTATTAAATTATAATTAAATAAATTTAGTAGCTAAAAATTTTTTTTTCTCATTTTAATTTAAAAAAATTTGAAATTTCTATGAAATTCTGAAACATTTCCTAAATTTCCGCTTGATCATTCAAGAAGCGAGGACTTGGATTTCAGGAGAGTGTAAAGTTAAATTTGTTTTTTCTCGTATCGACGGAATTAAATTTTGACGTTCGCGAAGACTTTTTAGCCCGAATCGTGAGAAATAAAAAGTGGAATTGGTCTCATACGTGTCTGGGTGTGTCTCACGATTTAGGAAGCGAAATCCGGTGAGCCGAGAATGATGACACTCCAACGTCTCGTGTAACTACGAATGTTCATTCTCCATCTCGCTCGCTCTCCCACTCGGTCGCGAGATATTTTTACGTCGAAGTGGAGCGACTCGAGAGTGCTCTCCGCTGTAGCAAAGGCTGTGAGGGAACATCGGAAGAGAACGAGAGAGCGAGAAAAAGAGAGAAAATGAGAGGGAGAGAGAGAGAGAGAGAGAGAGAGAGAAGTCTTCAGCCTCTTCTCGCTTCTTGTCGTGGATTTTGGTCTCGTCGTCATCGTGGTCGACGTCCCTTCGAGACTCAAACACGAATGTTCGTCGCACACGAGCGCAAATCCGCTTTAATGTGTATACAGCCTCGAGCTTGCTGACCGAGTGCGAATCGTTTGCCACGCCACTAAAATTCGAACCACCGTGACGCGACAGCGGATATGTGTAGGTATTATTTTCGTGGACACAGCTCTCGCATTCAACATGGAAAATTCATCATTTATTTTTCAATTTAAATTTATCGCACGTTGGACGAGAAGAATTTATTTGTAACGGATTTTTGATTTTTTAACATTTGCGGGAATTCATAATGTTGTTCTTTCTGTTACGTGTACGTAACGTAACGTACGACAATTCATCGATTTAATATAAATTAATCGCTGAAGAAAAATTTGTTACGGATTTTCATTTTCTTGCATTCGGAAATTCACGAATTTTTTTTAGAGTTGAAACTTCATTATTTATAAAATTTAACCTCGTTACCTTTTTTATAGAATTTTTATCCACGAATTCTAAATTTACAATAAAAGCTTTTTACACAAGTTTTTGATTATTTTCAAACGTGAATTTCAATTTTTGAAATGGAGAACGAGAACTCATTTTCGATCAAATAAATTTACTCTATCTTCATTTTAACATCGTCGATAGAAACGTCATTAAAATTTCAAATCCCGAAGCGTTGATTGACCCCATTATCGCATATCTTCACTCCTTTCTACAATTCATATTTTTAGTCGACGATTAGAAGAATGCATTATCGTTTTTCTCGTAACGATTTTTGCATCGAGAATGATTTGCTCCAAATGTACATGTGAGCTTATAAATAAAACTATCGAATTTTTCCCTGCAAAGAAAATTCTCAAAAAGATAAAAAAAAATTTCTATTCAGGACGTAATAAAAACTGGAAGCAAAATAAAAATCATGAAACTGAAGAATGATCCCGATCTCAATGAATATGAAACATTTTGAAATTTTTTTGAGCTTTGATAAAATTTTATGAATAACCTAAATAATATTTTTCGGTAATAAGTGTAATAACATACAAAAATTTGAATATCTGATTTTTGCACACCATTTATTTCGAATAAAACGAAACTTTCGCGAAGAATATGAATTGTGGAATGTTGATTTTTTTCTCGAGGCAGTGAATCGAAAGGGGTGTTTGCGAGCGCCGGAATAGATATTGGTTGTCAGCTCGAAGCTGAGAAAAGTGCCACTATTTCTGACGACGGCATGTTCCGCGCGCCCGAATGAGACCGAGCGACATAAAGTGAGATCTTTGTGCGCGAGAGGACGGAAGATGGAAAGTGGAGGAGAAATCTCGAGGACGAGAGAGAAAACAAATCAGTACAACAAGGAAAAGAGCGAGAGGATAGAAATGAAGAGAGAAAGAGAGATGAGCGAGTTGAGAGAACATTTTCGTTTTTCCTTCTTATTTTTTCTTATATATTCCTCGCTCTCGTCACTCTCTTTACTGCCTTCAGTTTTAGTGTCGAGTCTCGATGTTTCCTCACTCACTTTCTTCTCGGTTATTTCTCTCGTTTTCGTCTTCTCATCGCGGCGAAGCATCGACGGGGTCACGAGCGAAGTCTCTTTTTGCCCGAGAGAGAAGATTCGTTCTCTCTCTTTCGCGGAATGAACGGAAAGGAGAGAGAGAGAGTGTGCGTGACAGAGAGAGAGAGAGAGAGAAGCTTTCAGAGCTTTAGTAAATGTTAATAGAAGACGGAAAGACTCGCTCTCGCTCCCGCTGCCAGGAATAACCGTCAAGATGTCACACTTCCATATAGACATCGCGGTTTGTGTTTGGCTGCTCTCGATAAGCTTTTCTCTCTCTCTCTTTCTCTCTATCTCCGTCCCTTTTTATTCCTCCGTCTTTCTCCCTTTTTCTCGTTCCATCTCCTCGCGAGCCTCGTCACCAGCCAGCATCTCAAGTAGACACGTTTTCGTACGTTTTCGCCGATGCGGTTATATTCTAAACTCGAAAATCTCGCCCGACGAGAGCTCGCAGGAACGGAGACGCGCTAACCGAGAGCAACCACATCGAATCTTGGGAAACTAATGGACGCAGACCGCACGATCGTGGATGACGAGTGATGTGGCTTGAGCCCTTACGTTTCTACTGTATGCGAAAAAAAATGAAAAAAATAAAATAAAAAATAAAAAGAAGTCCAAAGCCCCGCAACCGAGACCGAAATGTTTTTCTTCTCCTTTTTCGCTACACTTGCTTGTATTTATGTGCGAATATAGACTAAGTTTTCCGTCGACACGTGGCAAACTTGCAACTAAGTTTAGCTCCGAGTTTAACCTGAGAGCGTTGCCACACTCGAGTATTCCTCATGAATTCAATTCATCACTTTTTTCCATTGAATATCGTTACTTTTTTTCATTCAACTTCATGACAAAGTGACACGTAATCTAAATAATAAACGTATTACAATTAAACTTTTAATAAATACAGACGATTCAATAACATTCGATTTTCACTCAACTCGAATTAAAGCCTCAAAATTCGAATATCAAAAGTATCATATCACGAAAGAAGCAACGAGACTAAACATTACAAGACTCTCGGAGAATTTCGACGACGGGAGTTTCGATATGATCTCACGTCGAATTAGAGACTCTCTTCGCGGTCGTCGCATTATACACGTATTATACGCGTATATACCATAAGAGATCTTGGCATAATCTCATGCTGCGATTCACATAACCACACGAAGAGGGAGAAAGAGGGAAGGGAGTAAGGGTGCGAGAGAATGAGTGAGAAAAATAGAGAAAGAGAGAGAGAGAGATGAACGCGACGACAAAGTCGGTCTGTCGGTCTCGGGCAGAGATCGCGAGGCCATTGTCGAGAGAGATAAGTCCCGGAGGACCTCGACGCCTCTCTAGGTACAGCGACGACAAGGCGACCACCCAAAGTGCTTACGAGCTAGAGAGAGAGAGAAAAAAAGGAGTGACAAAGGCGAGAGAGAAAGAGAGAGAGAGAGAAAAGAGCGCGAGAAAAGCTTCGCCCAAGTATACGACGACGTATCGATGAATGACAAATGTCTAAGCGAGAGGAACTTCCTCTCTTTCCCTCGAAGAGATAGTCCTGGAAAAATCCTCTTGGCACCGAACTAATTGGCGCTGAGAGAGAAACGCGCGATAAGGTCGCGAACGCGTGCGTAACTGTACGTGCGATGGATTCGCAAGAGATTCGACGGAGCGAGAGACCCGGGGAGAGGAAAACGCGAGAGGAGAGAGAAGAGAAGAGAGAGGATCGAACCACCCTGTGCGTCGCGCTCTCTATTTCGTTTTTTCATTTTATTTTATTTTTTCTTTGTTTTTTTTTTTGGTTTTTTTCTTCTCGTATGCACGCACCGATCCGCATTGGGAGATGCGTGCATGTACCCGAAGCGCACTAACAACTGCGAACACGTTTCTCGAGCGAGGAACAAGACAGAGGGACGCAGAGGCCACAGCCGCGTATTTAACACCGCGCGCGGTCTCCTCGAGAGACGCGCGAGATATGTCTCCTCCTCTCGTTTTTTTTCTCTTTTGTTCTTCTTATTCTTGTTCTTTCTCTTTCTATTCTTATTCATTTATTTCCCTTAATTCTTACTCGTTATTCCGTTTCTCATCTCGTCCTCTGTTCTCGAAATCAAAACGAGGGGCGGATTTTGAAATGTGGCAGAAATTGCAAAATCCCAGAGATGAAAAAAGTAGAAATTATGTTCGGATCTTTCGAAGCTGTGTTTATTTCCGAGATGATCAAAGCCAAATAAAAAAGAATAAAAAATTATTGCGACCCGCAAAAAAATTTTTTTTCTAATCAAAAAATTAAAATTAAAATTAAATTAAATATTTCATTTTATTTAACCTTCTTTCAATATGATGTTTGATATTTTAGTAATTCGAATAAATGTGAGATTCATATAATAATTCAATTTAATAATTTTATTCGTATTTTAAATACCAAAATGAAAAAAAAAGCGATGAGAGAAAAATTGTCAATGCAATTGGATAAACGCTGAGAGGTCGAAAAGTGGCTTTGTCGCGGTGAATAATGTATATACCAGGAAGGAGGCTAGAGAGAGAGTCGAAGGGTTGAAACGTTTGATAATTTGCATGAGGAGAGATTTTCGCTTGCGACACGGTGAGCTAACATTCCCACAAGCGCACACAAAACACGAGAGCGAGCCGATCTTGGCGTTTGGTCTATCTCGCCCTCGATTTCTATGAGCGAGCGCGTATTAGCCGGGTTTCCACCACCCCGTTCTGCACCCTCTAATCCTCTAATAGGATTTATGCGCGCGAGCTCGATTACCTCGAGCAGTCAAGGATACACCGAGGACGACGACTATGAGAACGATGACGACCGGAGGGAGAATTGGACGACAACAGAGAGAAAGAGCATGAGAAGTGGAAGAAGAGAGCAAGAGAGAGAGAGAGCGAATTATAGAACCGACGCCCACGAGCCGTCGCCGCCTGTTTGCCAGACTAATTCAACCACACTCGACGATTCCTCGTTTGTTACTCGCGAATATAAATACTTGGCAAATACGGATCGATAATCATAGTATTTGTACAAAAATAACGAAATCGATATCTTCGTTAAATCGATACGAGCCTCCTTTTGAGGAATTTCTAATTTTATTAGAAATTAAAGGAGAGATCGTCATTCGAATCAGTGACAAAAAATTGACGTCGTTTAGAATATATTTCTTTTTTTTTTATATAATTTAAAAATTTATTAAAAACCATTCAAATTATTTTTTATTTTTTATTTATACATATTTTTTAATTTTTGCATTAATAATGTAATTTTTTTTTATTCTAATGACAATGAAGTCGGAATCGTGATGGCAGAATGTGCGTGAATCTCGCGAAACAAGAAGAAATAAATGGAAACGAAGGATCGAGAGCAAAAAGCAAAGAGATGAGAGAGAATCGAAAGTATACAAGAGTAACGAAGAGTCAAGGCTGCGCGTGTTCGGCTTTACAAGTCGATCGAGAGGTGTAAGACGAGAGCGAGAGATCAGAGAGGAAACAAAATCCCTCGGAGTATCCCCGAGAGACTCTGTGAGGCTGCTGGAGCAACCTCTCTCCCTGGAAATGGAAGATCACGTGTATTAAGAGCGTGTCAAAGAGCAAAAAAGTGTCACTCGAAGCTGGAGAAGTAGGTGAAAGAAGCGCAAGAATGAGAATACGAGCATATGGACGAGAAAAAAGTGAGAATGGATTCGCGAAAAACAAAGATGGCGGACAGGAGAAGAAGATGAACACTAATGTGACAGCTTTGAAAAACTTTGTGGCGAAATTGAGAAGAAATCCTTTCGTGTACTACATACATATAATATATGGTATATCATTGAGGAAATAAATGAAAAAATATAATAAATTATACAAAAATATAATTTAAAAAAATACGTAAAGAATCTTCAAAGTCTCATAAAAAAAAATTTGCAAGAAACAAAAATGGCGGACATGAAAAGAGCGTAGGCGTGAAAGCTCGCGAGGAATCCTTTCGGGTATTATACGTCGTCGTCATCGAGTGAGAAAAAAGAAAAAAAAGAGAGAGAGAAATCCTCTCGATCCTATCGCTCTTTTTGTATGGCCACAACTGGCAGCCATAACGATAAAATTCTTTTTCCTCCGTCTCTTTTCGTTCCCAAGCTCTCGCGGACGCCAGAAAAATAAAGATTTGGCCCTTATTTTCACTTTTGCGTTTGGTGGATTACGCCTCTTTGATTTTTACGTCTCGAGTATCCACCCGAGTGATAATATGCCGGTTCTGCACTCTCGCCAAAGATTCGTCCTCGTGTACTCAGCTCACGTAGGCCCTCACATATTTTCCCGATCGCGCATCCAACTTGTCTTTCCCCGCGGAAGAAATAAAGAGAGACAATGTCTCAGTTCTTGGTTGAATTTCTCATGCATCGCTTTCCAAAAAAAAGAAATTTTTTTTTCAATATTATTGAAATTATTTTTAATTCTCAAGTTATTTTATCGTATTGTGAATTTAGTTTTTTAAATTATTTTAGTATAATGATAATAACAAAATATAAATCATGTGTAATATAAAATGAATTAATTTTTCACGATTTGTTTGATTTTTTTCTCCCCGAGTGTTAATCGTTGTTTTGGACTGATAAAAAAATGTATAAAACTTTATTTTCATGCGATGATTACGTATTTTTAAATAAAATGTATGTTTAACGAGGAACTAATTTTATTTTTATTCCTCCTTGATGGTAATTTCAAATAAGAGAGAGGAGTCCATTCCTCCGCGTTATAGTGGCCCAAACCGGCGAGGATACGAGTCCTCTTATTTGGTGACCAATCGAATAGCTCGTTCCCATCCTGAGCGCAAAACTCTTGGCTCGATCTTCGAGAAGGAAGAATCGAGAAGAGAGCCTCTCAGTCCTCCCTCTTTTCTCTCCCTCTCTCTCTCTCTCTCTCTCGTTTCGTCTCATTTTCTGAAAGCACCTCCAACTTTCAATCCTTCTCTCCGTCTCTCTCAATCTTCCTTTCATGAGAGCCGGCCCGTTAATCCTCCACAGATCCCACGGAGATGCAACGAAAGAATTTGCATACGAGATTTCCCCAACATCCTCGTTCCCTCTCTCGCTCTTTTTCTTTCTCTCTTACATTCATTCTCTCTCTCTCTCTCTCGCTCTATCTTTCACTCTCTCGCTCTCTTCACGATCCTTCTCATCGAAAACTCTCCATCCTCTTCTCTCCACTTTATTCCCATCGAAATTTCGTCTCTCTTCTCGCACTCGTCCTTTTTTCTCTCGATTCTTCGCTCGTCTTCCCGACATGGCGCGC
Source organism: Cremastinae sp. B BG-2022a (assembly GCA_030522605.1). NCBI lineage: Eukaryota > Metazoa > Arthropoda > Insecta > Hymenoptera > Ichneumonidae > Cremastinae sp. B BG-2022a. The sequence continues at coordinate 61,061 of JAPYYX010000302.1, read as the reverse complement.
GAGCCGATCGTGCGTTCGACGCAAAAGCGTCGCGACTTTTCTGCCTTTTCTCGACAGATACGAAGACTCGAATACGTTCGTGAAATCTTTTTTTTTGTGAAAAAAATTCTTGAATAAAAATTAAAAAAATAATTCTTGGGATAAAAAAATGTTGTCGCTGTTTTGAGAGTATTAACGAAATGATTGAGGGAAAAAATGTTGACGTGTGGATTTCTCATGACACCGTAAGAACCCAAGGATCAAAAATCTGGTTGATGAATTCCTGAAATTTTTAGCTCTCGAATAAGGAATCTGAATCACGTGTCGTGTATTAGCTCTCCCTGTTATTTCCTTCGTGCAAATCCTGATGGAAAACTCGTCGCGCGACCCTCGAAGAATTCGACGGGAATTCGAGGGTCTTCGCGCCCTTAATTCTCGATAAGATCGATAATTAGGTAAGAAGGAAAAAAAATCATATAAAATCATAACAAAATTTAACAAGTTAACAGATTTGTGATCCAGATAAAAATGAAAATATTTTTTAAAATTATTTAATTTATAATTTGTTTTATTTGAAATATTATCAAAATGTGCAACGTTATAAAATCTCCATTAACACTTCATTGATCCAAAAATTCTCGCAATTACAAAAAATGGAGACTCCGTAAAAAAGCAATTAAAAATGGCGAAAGAATTCTCTTGGCGTCGAAGAATCTGAATTTTTCATCCCCCTATCCGTACGGGGGTAGTGTCTCGCTTAGTTAATCCGGAACGTATACGCGAACGATTACCGTTAATTATATTTTCGTAGTGGATTGAAGGACGCGTGTGTTTATCGGGGAGGGAACGCGGCGTAACCCTCTCGTGTATTGTGTGAAAGGGGCGAAAATGCGGGGGTGTTCGAGTGGCGTGTGTTCTGCATTTTCTCTATCTCTCTCTCCATTTTTCCTATTTCTTTGTCTCTCTCTCTCTCCATCCAACCAACGCATCCCCCTCGCTAAAATACAAATTTCTTTCTCTTTTTCTCGCTCGCACTGCTATGCAATTTTCTTTCTCACTAAAATACAATTTTGTATTCTCTCTTCCTCCATTACTAATATACGAATTTTTTTCTGTCCTTTTTCTTCCTCGCTATTATAAAAATTTCTTGCACTCTCTCTCTCTTTTTCTCTTTTTGAGACACGAATATGATAACCGTCATGTGCAGACACGGGTTGAACAATGTATGAGAGTAAATATTGGTGGCCAGTCCTGCCCCGTTGAGAGCAGCGAGCGAATCCGGGTGGCCCAATCGACGTCCAGGAGGCCGTAATCTGCTTGTATGCGCGTCAAAATCGCCCGAGAGGGGAGCTCCCGCTCGCAGGGGACGCGTGGGAAGGGAGCTCTCCGTATTTCCGCCAACCGGAGAAGGAGAAAAAACCACCCTCGCATTTTCTCCCTTCGCGTTAATACGCGGCAGAATCTTTCTTTCTCTCTCACTCGCTATCGCTCTCTCGCTTTCTCCCTCACGTTGAATTATATTCTCGGGTGAAGGGCAGGATTAAATTGGCACCAATTACCAGCAAAACACCCTTCGCGCACTTTCCCTTCCTCAAAAAAAATGAGCTTATATATACATGTTTTCCTATAAATATTTTTTAATATTTCTGTCTGTATCATCAAAATATTTTTTTAATATGATTTTTAATATATTTTTTCGAGAAATATTTATCTACGTGTGATTACAAATTATTTAATACATTCCTGAATATTTGATCTAAATATTTTTTCTATCAGTGTAATTTTTAATATATTTTTTGATAAAATTTTTTAAATAAAAATTGCAAGTACCAGATTCTATGTACAATATTTTTAAATATTTTTTTTTATATAAATTTCAAGAACTGACGAGACACCGTGGCGAATCTCTTTTCTCGTTTTTTTTCTGCTTCCTCCTTCGTCTCACCCTTCGCTTCTTCCGAGTCCAAAGAAAAGACCGCCCCCTTTTCGTTAGCGTCTCGCTTTTATTTCGTCGAAAATGGTCGAGAATCTGAGACTCGGGATGAATTAATACGCCCTTACGAGTCCAAGGATTGTGTATTTTGTTCGCCGAGTACGGATATTACATTATGAAAATATACACGTGTAGCTGATGGGGGTGAGAAACGAGGGCGCCCGGGACCCAGCTGACGTTGCTGGTGCCAATGAAATTACGAGCGACGAGCCATTTTCTTTCTCCTTTTTTTTCATTTTATTTTCTTTCTTTGGTGTTTTTTTTTTCTTTCGGTATTGTTTGTTATGTATGCTTTTTTATCAAGACGCTTCTATTCAACCGAGTCGAAAACTCGCGTCTGCGAAAACTTCCTTCCGCCAATCTTCCACTCCGGGAGTTTGAAGGAATATCTGAGTTCTTTCTCAACACGATAAATTGATAAAGGAAAATCAATAAGCTCTCTTATACCTAATGGAATTTCTCCATCTTTCCGTTTCTCTGGTCTTCTTTTTTTATCTTTTTATCGGGAATGACTCGTGAGGAAGAGCGAAAAGTTTTTTAAAGGGCTAAAAAGGTATCGAGTCTCATTTTATGGTGAAAAACAAAAAACATTCTAACCGAATTTTAAACTTAAGGATTCTTAACATCCGATTTTAAATCTTCAAAAATTTTGAAGGAAGATTAGAAACAAATAGAAAACTTAAAAAGAGATTAATCATTAAAAAAAATTTTAATTTAATAAATTAATAACTTTTAATTTAATAAATTAAGCTCACACGTGAATTTAATTTCAACTTCAGAAATTTAAAAATGATATACTCAAATTAGAAAAAAATTCAATGCTTCGGATGACATTAATTTGTAAAACAAATTTAATGAATAATAAAAAGTTTGCTCCAATTTAAAAATATTTTTGAAGAATTATTTATCGGTAGTTTTCCACGAGCAAAAATGTGAGTTCGTTCGCGGCAAATCGGCCACGTCAGAGGCTCGTTCATGACGTCAAAAAAAGGTGTAAAAAAATCTGGAGTTACGTACGCGAAAGATGGGAGGCTTCTCGCGAAAAAGCGCCTGCGCTCGGTCAGGTAGGCTGGGTGGGTCGAGATACGAAAAAAAAGCTCGCGGTGGATCGAGCACACGAATGGGCGGTTCAACGCCGAAGAAACCCGCGTACGTGCGTTTATATTAATCGTAACGTCTCTCCAATTGGTCGACGGAGAAAACACTCGTTACACTTATCGCAAGGTAAGGCGGAGGTGAGAGAACGATCGCGGGGATTTCACGGAAACGTGGGAGAAACGAACGAGTCCAGATTTTTACGATTTTTTAATCACTCCGCAACGATTTCAAACTTTGAAACGAACTTTACATGATTTTTATGCTCGTTGTGATTTATTGCAATTTTTTTATATTTTCAATAATCGGCGAAAAAAATGATTAAATACCTGATACAATTTTTAGATAGAAAATTATTTAAACATTTTTTTTCTTTATTTTTACTATTGAATCTAATTAAATTCTAAATTATTTATTGTTTCAAAGATTTGATGATTTTTTGGCATAGTTCTGAAGAAATTAGAAATATAAAACTTGTCCAATTGTATTAAATTCTTATATTTTTCATATTTTAAATACATTACGGAAAAAATTTGTCATCGCAGCTCGATGACTAATAATTCATATTTTTAGCCTTTCAGTAGGATAAAAACAGTCGCGAGCACAGCAGACATATAAATCGGGGAAAAAAAGGAAAAATAACGAGGAAGGCCACGTAACGTTTAACCAATCGGACGACAGCGTGTTGGTGTGGGAAAGATTCCAGGCTGGAGGTGATATTCTCGAAGTGAAATAAGTTTTCGCGAGGACGCGACGAAGAGGCCTCGCGATACGTTGGCGCCAAGCTAGGTCAGACTCTCACCTTTTCTTTCTCTTTCTCTCTCTGTATCGCGTTACCGTTAAAAACTCAGCGAAGCTATAAGCGACGTCCACGCGAAATAATGCGAAACGCATTATTTTTTTAAAGTCAGTGTATTTTTATTGAACGTGAATTCATACAAAACTTTTTTATACACACTCGACTTTTTTATACTAAAATTCATACGCAGACCCGTTGAAGTGGAACAAAAATTTTCGTAAATCCAACAATAAGTTTTCATAAGATAATAAAATTCCCAATATAATTCCCAAAAATCAAAATTTTTAAAAATTCAACAAATCGTTTTCAAAATAAGTATAAATAAGGATTTAAACGATGCATTTTTTTAAATATGAAAAATCTTAAAAACCGAAAAAAAAAATTAATTTCGACGAAAATAAACGCGACGTGAAGTAGAAAAAGGTCTCAGCCTGCTCAGAAATTAATCACAATAATAATAACTCATAATCGAGCCATTAAATTCATTTCAGGATCGATTTTATACCCAAATTTTGTAAAGAAAGAAAAATAAATAAAGAGACCAAGATAAATAAAAAGTATTTGTCAACCGGCTGAAAAGCTTGGAATTAACGCGTCTGGAGAATTCCGGCTAAGAAATGGAGTCGACTCGAGGCTGCTCTTTCAGGTGAGAGAGAGTGACGGAGAGAGAGGGAAGAAGGCTGGGTCTCTCGCTGGTATCTCGTAAACGTTGGTCGATGTGTGTGCTCGAGTATTTCTCGAATTTTTTTTATACTCGAATTTTTCTACTTTTTGATATACACAGGTTTTTTTTTGTATTAATTTTTCTTCGAGGCGTATGGGAAGTTGGGCCGTGCAAGATGTGTTTACAAATGTGTGTCGATGTGTGTACACTGTGTCGTTTTGGTGCACACTCTGGTAAGGTCGGATCCAGGCTTTGTACCTGTATAATTTATTATGCTGTCAGTATGTCGCTCACAATGACCGCCTCCTCGATTTTGTGACACGGCGATTATCGTGAGCTACGATCTCTCTCTACCAATCATCGTTAGCATGAATAACCCGACAATGGTAATCCTCCACGCCCGTCTTCCAACCTCGATCTCTCTCTCTCTCTCTCTCTTTCTCTCTACTTCGTACGCTAAACGCGCTTAGGCTCAAGACATTTCGAAACCGTATATGTTTAGACTCATTGAACCTGTAATAATTTTTAGGCATTTTAAACCTTCACATAACTTTAGCGATTTTAATTCAAATTTTTTGAAAATTATTGTATACATTTTTGTTGAATTTTATTTTTTAATTGCTTTTTACTCGGCTTTTAATTAATTAATAAAATATGAAGAGAAAATTATTTTGAAAATAAAAACAATATTTTATATTTTTTAATTATGTTTCATTTTATATTGTTTAAATTCAAGCGATAGGGTGAGAAACTATGAGTGAAAAAAATTAGACTGAACATTTTGCATATGCATTATGTAAAAGTTTTTTCTCTCAGCGCTCGTTTGATATCCGCCGAGATGAGGAAAATAGCCAATCCTATTATTATGAGCGAAGGTAAAATAAATAGCTCAGTCTCGATTTTTTTTAAACTTCGATCTATATATCGCGAAGCGTGTATCTATTTTTGCACGAGTTACACTTGTACCACTTATGTCGACGTCGTTCATATCTACGCGAAGATAATATCGTCGTGAATGCAACGTGGGTGCAATAACACCGAATCCGTGCTGTATGGATCATTTAAAAAAGAAATTTTTACGATTTCTAAGCTTGTTAATCGACTGGTCACGAGTCTCGCATTTTTATGTTGAAAAAAATTCTTTCATACTTTACTTTTCACAGCACTGAATAATTTTTCATATTCATTTTTTGTGTAAATTTTGAAAAATACATGATAATTTTTGGGTAAAGATATTTTTTACTTTTCTGTGCATTTTTTCAAATATCTAATATTATGAATTATCGCGCCACTTAATATTATTATTCATTGCGCATGAATATTGGAAAGAGAATCGCGATAAAAGTTCATTACTTTTTCTCTCAGCTTCTTTTTACGCTTCTCCGCTTTGAACATCTTTTCTCCGAGAGAGATTTATCGCCCAGAGGAAATTATGAACGAGAAGAATATTTTCGCACCTCTGAATTTTTTATACAATATCTCCGACAACTCGTTGAATAGTTATGAAATACATTTGCGGAAGAAGAATTATTTTTAGTGTATCCAAAAAACGTGGAAAAGTGAGTAGTATCGATCCGTAGATTATTTCAGGAGGCTCGAGACAAAAGTAGAGTTGAAAACCGAAAAAAGATAATCGTCCAAAAAACTTAAAAACGGAATATGAATTTTCTTCAGAGTGAACAAACGTAAAGTAAGCCAACAAAATTTTTTTAAGAAAAGAACGTGGCTGTGCTAAAATTTTTATCGACAAGAGAGCAATGAAAACTGCGAAAAAAGAGATTTTTATGAAGAAATTGAGGAAAAAAGAGAAAAAAAATGAGAGCGAGTGGTAATAATGTTGGAAATAGTTTGGAAGGGTCTTGGTCGAACCCAGGGGTCTTTTCTTCATCGGGAGCTCGAGAAGGTGGAGGAAGAGGGCCGTTTTCGGCAATGGCAGTCCGATGGGGTCTCGCGAGGTGTTCTCGGGGGTTGTTCGCGAGCACGAAACCACCCCCGCGTTTCGTATACTCAAATAAGGGAGAGAGAAAGAAGAAAGCTCCGTCTCTCTCTCTCTCTCCTTTTTCTCTCTGTCGCTCGAAACGCTTCTCGCTGGGAAAGTGGCCCCGTTACAAGTTTTACTGCAGTTTTGCGGCTCTCGAAACTGCGAGCGCGTAACGGGCCAGCAATTGAATTTAAATATTCAATTATGCGATGTGTAAATGAAATAGAGGCCCTATGCAAATCGCAACACGCTAAGGGTTGTTGCAAATTTAAAGGGTTAAATATTTATTAGACGAGGGTTAACCGAGATTTATGGGAATGAGAGAGAAGGAGCAGAAGCGAGCCCCGAAAAGACTTCTCACTGATCTCTCCCGACTTATTTTTTATCTTCACTCCCCGCTTCGCTTTTTTCGCTCCATTGTTTTCTCCGAGAAATCAGAACGAACGATACTCGCCCCGATTTCCCTTTTTCGAAGAAAATCGCAGATTTCATTTTCTTCAACTTTTAAATTAATTTTTAAATTGCTTCGTATTTTTTTAGTAAATTAAAAAAAACTTTATCTTACTTTTCTAAATTTGTAAATGTGTAAAAAATAATTACCCTTGAATTGGAAATTTTTTTCGTGGTTGAATCTTAATATCTAAATAATTTTTTGGCATGCGACTTTTGACTTATTTTGTAGAAAGCATGCAAGCAGGATCAGGAGGCTCGTCGAGAGTTCGATGAAGAATTTCTTCGTTTTTTTTTTCGTTCGTTCGAGAAATGAAAAAAATGCAGTCCGTTTTTTTAACTCAACAAGGCTAACATTTATTTATAATGAAAATACGTTGATTGAGACAATAGTTTAAACAGTATCGTTATCATTAATATATTATCACTATAATGCTAGTCGTATACAATGTGCGGGTGAGTTTTCCTTCCTTACAGTCTAACAAGTTGTAAATTTTAACACACTTTTACATTTTACAGTGAATCTTTATTCCTTTATTTTTTTTTGCTCGTTCCTTTTTCTTCTTCTATTCTCGTACCTGTCTAATTTTTCGACAGAAATCACGTCGATAGGACGACACTTTTTTACGTATATGTGTGCATTGTTTATTCGCCAGACCATCGGACACTTTTACTTTTTACATCGTGATTATCACACTCTCTCCTGATTCACATTTTTTGCCCTCTTTTTCCTCACTCTTTTCTTTTCCTTCGTGAAATTCTCGCGTTTTCGAAAAGTCTCGCCGCATAACAAGTACAGAAACAATACGAAACAAAAACGTAACTACAGAATGTCAACAAATTATTCAATTTTTTGCCTTTACTTTTCTGTCTCTCACCAAAACGCGAAGAACACGACGGAAAATTCGATTTGTCAAACAGTTTGACGCTGTCGACCGCGATATTCGCATGAGCTATACCGAACTTTTTTATGTCTGATGAATTTTTAATTAAAAAAAAAATTATCCGCCAAGTCTAACGAACAAAACGAAGGAAGAAAAACTTCTAATCGCGTATACGTTTAAAAAAAATCTCTTATCGTTAAAAAGAGTTATTTATTTCGCGAAACAAAAAAATGTACACACAAATTTTCTCGATACCGATTCGTTAATTTCTCCTTCACGAATTTTATCGTCGGTAACATATCCATTTAAAAAAACGACATTTTTCGCCCATCTCACTCCGCTCGTGATTTCTTTCTCGCTAAAGCTATATTTTCAATTAAATGCAGTCAAGAAAATAAAAAAAAGAACGTAAAAATAATCTCGCACGTTGATGGGCACAATTTTTCATGTCTGCAATTTTCTTCTTTTAGATTTAGTGTGCGATTCTTTTTTATTTTCTTTTCAAACTCGAAACGTTGTTTTCCTCGATATTTGTTTTTCAATGTCTACTCTATTCTCTTTTGGAGGAAAAATTATTTTTATTTTCTGCTCGAGGAGTTCTTCGCTCTGGAGAGTCTAATTTTCTTGCCCACGCGCGCTCCTAACATCCTCGTTATCTAATTAATTAAGTACACAGTCTCTCGAGGGCGACGCGAGATCAAAAACGCCCACCGCAACCTATGGCACTAAGTATTCACGTTAAGTAATCATCGTCGCATTTTGTTTTCGTTTTTTTTTCTCATTTTTTTCCTTCTCCTCGATATCATTATTATTTGTTTTTTTAAATCGATAATAAACGACGTAATAATTAGTTATATTTATCACGCATTTCATGCAACTCGCACAAGGTCTCGCTCACATTCCGATCGCTTCGTCACCGAATTGAAATATTTCGGTAAGAGCGAAAATATTCTCTCCCGTCGAAATATGTATTTCCGAGGTCGACAGTCGCAAAAAGAAAGTGTCAAAAGAAACGCGAGTGGCAAAATATTCGGAACAAAAAAGAAAACAAAACGGTCAAACTTAACTGAACGATTCTTTCGATTATATATATATATATATATTCATATATTTTTTGCAGCTTTTAAAAACGGTAAATTATTTTAATAAAATCGATCTGTCGCTTAACAAAATTCGATAATAATATAGTACAATAATCGTCCGTGCATTGAGTCATTTTTTTCCTTCCTCCTTGTCCCCTTCGTTTTCACACTCCGGTTGATATAACGGTGATAGTAATAATAATAATAATAATTTAATGAGGAAAAAAAAGCCGAGATACGAAAATTTCTCTCGGCCCTAGGTTCGGCACTCGTAACTAGGGTTCCGACCGACAGGTGCTCACAGACCAACGCCACCAATCACCGTACTCTCACCCCTTTTTTCTTTCGCCTTATGGACTTGTAATATTAAAAAAAAAAAAATAACACAAATCATGAGTGGGAGGATTTTTCGAAAAAATAGCCAGAGCCTGTTTCGGAAAATTCTTAATTTTTTCCCGAGTTTCACCTGGCAAGCGGACGAATTAATTTTTCGTTTCCTCCCAGACACGTTTCTCTCTGTTTCTGGCTGTTGCAGAGATCCTGCACCCAACATCTGATTTTTGAAAATTTATTTGGATCTCGTAGTTTTCGAATTTCTTTTCGATTTTTTAAAAAATATTTCGTGTAATTTGATGTTCGCGAAATTACCAATTATTTGTTATTCAGATCAAAATTTCTCAGTTAGAAAAAAATGGAAATATTCAGTGTCTGTTGAATGACTGAAAAAAAATTTTGCATTGACAAAGTTTTGAGTTTTTTCTTTCTCTTGCCAAGGCAAACGTTTTCGAGTTGCGCAAACTTCGTTTGATTTCCATTTTTTTCGTTTTTGGTACATGCCTGTCACATCGACAGATGATGGATTCCTGAGGGTGCAGGATTTGTATAAAACACGCTCCATGGGCGGAGCAACAGCCGAAGACAGGACAGAAAAAAAAATATGAATGCACATATGAATTTTTTTCTCGCAAAAAGGAAAAGTGTAATTCTTATTTTCCCTCGGAGAAAAAAATACTCATCGGTTTCACATGTGTTTTTATATTTATTTTTCTATTGTTAAATAAAATGTTACAAGTCATAGGGCAGGGGGTCAAGTACGGGAAATTGGGGGGGTGGACTCGCGCGCCCTGCCGGCCAGGACTTTGTACCTCACACAACTCCCTAGTTACGAGTACCGAGACCTAGTTTTTCGCTATTTGGAACTTTTATTCGCAAAGTCGCGACTCATCTATGGGGGGGCCTGATGAATTCGCACGCTCGCGCTTTCTTTCTTCTTTCTCGCCAATGATAATCGCTATTTCCTTTTACTTTTACTTTACACAATAATTATCTACAAACGAAAATGAAAGAAAAAAAAACAACCGCGCTATATTTTTGATTTATTCGCGTCAATCAACTTTTCGCGTCGATTGAACAGAGGAAGCTCACGCATCTTTTTCGTATTCTGTCTCTTTTATTTTCGATTCGCTCGTCAGCACACGCATTTTGTTCTTATTCCTTAAAGTGTCTGGTAACGCTAAACCCTAATAATTTAATAATTAATCTAAACACTCTCTCGATCGCACTCAGTCGCTCTCAATATATTTCCACCCCGTCACGAAAGGGTGACTCGTTTTTTTTCATTTTTATTTATCAGATCTCATACTCTCGCTCACTTTTGTTCCTTATACCTGAATCTCTTTTAAAAATAGACACAAATTTATTTATTTATTTATTTGTTTATTTATTTATTTACGCGAGCTTAAATCTATTACGTATATCCTGATCACGATTAAGTGTCACGTCTTGCGACGATTTTTTTCCTTCTTCGCCTCTCGTTCCTGAACTCTTACTTTTTTTTCTTCCGGAACAAAAATTATCAAAATCCATTCGTCGTTAAAACTCATCCGCTCTGTACAAATCTGAGAAACTTTTGATAATAACTAATTCTTCGCGACTTTACACGCTGTTGTAATGCCCGCTTGTATTCATTTTTTTCTATCTCTCTTTTTTTACAACTCTGATACTCTTCTCGAATTTTTCCTCTCTTTTGATTTTTAGTCTCTTTCGCAATGAACGACGATGCATTATAGTGAGCAAATAAATAGCGATCGAACGAGCTATGAGAAGACGAGAAAAAAATGTAATGCAGAGTTAAAAAAATAAAATAAAAAGCGCTCGTCTCGCTCTTGAGGCGTGGGAGCAATTTTTTTTCATCGCTCATGTCGTGAATCGCGATATGAATTTCTCATAGCTCGATCTAACGCATCGTATACTGTGTCTCTTTTTTTTTCTTCAAGCTTTTCTTCGCATTTTCAATTTTCTCTGACCTCGATTCTGTATTTCATTTCTTAACTTTTACATTTTGACTCTTTTGTATTTTCTATTCGCTCTCTCGACGATCCGTGCTTCCTGTCTTTTAGCAATGAAAATTGGAAATAAATGAAAAAAGAAAAAACAATAGTCTCGAAACCGATTTCGCCGACGCGCCTCCCCACACCTTTTCACGCTCTTTTTCTACCGCGAGCCTCTACGCACCGAGAAAAATGGAATACAATTGTCCTATTATTCAAAATTTTCTTCTTTTCAAGATATAAAAACAGGTTCAACATTTTTATCAAGGAATTTAAATCATTCTAGATAAAATAAATCCTGATAGAAGGAGCAAAATAAAATTCAGACTGAATAAGAAACTTTTTTAAAAAGTTTTCAATTTCCAAACTTGGAAAAGTCTAAAAGTAAAATAAATTATTTAAATAGCTTTGTCAATTTTTAAATGAACATAGAATTTATTTAAAAGTAAATTCTGATAATTCCTAATTGGTCTAAGAGAGTAAAAATTTAAAAAAGAAAACGAATTCCATGAAAGTTAATCCATTTTTCTCGTTGCGCTCACAGCCTGCTCGTCCGACATGCCGATCGCGTCACGTGCATATACGCACATGTAGATATACGCAAGTATAGTCGTATATCTATATGTTTCTCGTTGGCGGCCAAAAGAGATCGAGACGTTCGAAAAAAAACGAAAAAAAAAACATCGGTATGTCGTTATACTCCTCGTGTATACGTCGGACAGACTTTGGTCTCGTTTTCTCGTGTTAATTCGCGACGCGAAGCGCTCACCAGCCCAAAATCACACACGTACACGCGCTCGAGTCTCTCACATACAAGGTGGCGCAGAAGTGGATGTCAAGAATAAGGAAACATATTGTCGATAGAATTTCGAGTCGAAAAGTTTTTAGGCATTTTTCGTTCTGATCAAAACCTGAAGAGTTATCGACTAATGAAGTTTGACCAATCAGCGAGAGCTACGTCATAAGGTAGGCGCTGCTGCGCGCTTCTGATTGGCTTACGTTCATTACTCGATAACTCGCTACTGGAACATCAGAATGAAAAATGCCTCGGGACTTTTTAGCTCGAAATGTTATCGATAATTTACTTTTCTTACTTTTGACCCCAAGCTCTGCGACACCCTGTATATTTAAAAGTAGCAACAGCCTCCTCGCGTATTTTTCGTTCTCGAATAGATTTTGGCACGCGACCGAGTTTCGTTCCACTCTCTCTCATTCTCTTTCATTTTCGCTTTTTCGTACTCTCTCTCTCTTTCGCGAGCGAATTTTCCGATACGGTTGCCTCGTTTCGATCCCGAACGTCTCGCGAGCCCTCGTAAACACAGACACGACCCCACGCAAGTTAGACCTCTTGTAAAACGATATCGAAGAATCGGGAGAATGACGAGAACGAGACGCGAGAGAGAAAGAGAAGAAAACGATAGGAAAAAGGCGAGAAACCCTTGAGTCTGTTCGGGGTCACGAAAATGAAAAAGAACCGGAATGAAATTTGTCACGTTACGAGAGATTCGCGATGTTGAATTAAAAACCACGACAAGTCGCGCCAATTTCTTGTTCAAAATTCCCACATGTTGAAAACTTGATTCCGAGTGACTAAAATCGCGAGTGATGAAAAAAAAAAACACGCAAAACAAATGTAACAAGATTTCACCCAACTTTAGATTCTATAACGTAAAAGTTAACAGTAGAGTCCCGTTAATAAGAAATGTGACCAGATAAGAGAATTAAAGAATTTATATCACAAAGCAGAGTGTATCGTCAGATTCGTAAATGAGAATTGTAAAATCGAAAACATGGCACGGATCAACGAGTTTTTTGCGCAAATGATTCCCATTGGTCGACATAGACAATGAAGGACTACGCGGTTGGAAGATCGCGGAAAAGTATTGAAGAAGAGAAATAAGTGTCCCGAAATTCCGAGGAGTATTACGAGCACGGATAAACGGCCGAACTGATGCTGTGATAGGCTGCGAGAGCTGCGTGAGCGTGAGCGTGAGCCGGTGGGGCTACGGCAGTTGCAACGGCATGAGGCGAGCTGGCCATTGCGGAGGCAGCGGCGGCTGCCATCATCATTTGTTGGTGCGAACGCTTTAGGGAGTTGGGAGTTGTGGCGGCGCTACTTTGGGTTGTGTTGTTGCTCGATTGTGGCGGCTGCGGGTGGTGGTGATTTTGACTTTGGCTCATATGCATTGTGGGGCTTGTGGCGTTATTATTGGGATTGTTTGACGTGGTTCTTGGGTTGGTCACGTTTGCATTGGCGCTAGTTGTGCCAACGGCGTGGTGATGATTGTGATGGTGATTGTGGTGATTTTGGTGGTGGGGGGTTAACGCGTCGTGCGGATAATAAGACGTTGACGATGGTGAGGTACTCACGACGTCCGGGGTGCTTGCTCCGTCTGTGTGGCTCGTACTATCCGCTGTACTTCGCGGTCCTCCTTCCAGTCCATTTCCCATTTCGGGGGGCTTTGTGCTCTCCCGATCGTCGATCACTAGGTCGATCGGCATTTTACCTTTTAGACAACTTATGTATCGATGGCAGAAGTTGTCACAGAGTTCGTGCACCTGGAACACAAAACACAAACGAATACTTTAGTTGATTGATTCAAGTTGATTCACATCATTATTCTAAACGTTTAATTTAAGCCTCAATGACCAATCAGCATCAAAAGATCATAGTGCAAACAAGAATTTCATTCTACAGTCCATATGTTTTCACGGATCTCTTTCCCTCTAAGAATTCGCAAGAGGTGCAGCATCCACACAGGATGCTCGACCGGTGTCCACTCGACCAGAATGTTATGCATGCAAATGAGAACCGACAGAGACACACACTCTACCCGGTACAACTGCCATTTTTGTTTCTTCTGACACTGAACCATTCGACATTTCCAATAACAACAATGAGACTTATCTCTCAAAGATGAAACAACCTCTATAGCTATAGTTGAGGTCGAAAAATTCCCAAATTTTCAAGATCAAAACCTGTCCTAGATCAAATAAAAGCCCTTATCTTATTATATGTAAATGTAAAGGGCATTCGATCAAATTGCGATATCATCTTCTGATTTCAGGATTTTTCCAACGTCCACGATTGGATTCGAATCCTTCCATCTAAATATGATTGCAAAACGCTATAACCAACGCGATAAACAACAAATGTTCAAAAAGAGTCAGAAATAAGGATCATGCCATTAAAGATGGAAAACAAAATCATTGTTTGCAGTCATACATTTTCCTGCGGAGTCCGTTACGAAGCAACGAGAGGCAGATATCGTTTTATGTAGATGTACTGCGGCAGTGTAGTATACATGAATTTGCGAAAGCCAGGCTATTCCGTATTATAATATACATGAGCGAACGGCTACGAGCTGGAGCATTATTATGGCCGACACTCGTCTATATTTATAGAGATATCCGATGCTACGTGAACGGAGAGTTTCGCAGGCCTTAAGGCTGGCCGTTGGTCGCTAACTTGCGAGTACGCCACATTCTTATTACGTTGGTATTTGTAATGGAGTAAAGGGGGAGGGAGATTTAACCCGAGGCGGCCATCTTGACGAGCTCCGCGAGACGACAACACCAATCCTCGATAATATTGCTGGGTTGGGTGTGTGCGAAGCGTTCTAGCGTGGCCTAGAACAATGCACCCGTTTATCATCGTGCGTACATTCGCTCGGTCTTTTTCTCCTTCTCCAGCTCTCGTATCTCCATACGCGCGCAAATAGACCTCTCCAGTGTCAGGACAGAGTTTATCCGTCCATTACAAAAGTAATCACGGATCTCCGTATGGCATTTCGCAACCTCGGGAGCGACGAATTTATTCGATCGGCAAGGTTCTTGAATTCGAAATAAGTCTCGAAAAAATGCGAGCCTCGATTTCTCCCGTGTATCAGTCTCGAAAAAATAGGAGGAAAAAGAGCCCGCTCGAAATGTCTCTCAGGGATGCTTCGGAAGGAAAAAAATAGTAGGCAAAGGGAGAGAGAGAGAGAGGAGAGAAAGATGAAGGAGGCGGAGAGAAGAGAATCGAAGGACACCGGCTACAATGCTGGACTGGTTAGAATTTGATCCGAGTCAGGAGACTCGAGCCTAACCGGCCCGACAATGTCTCCTCGTCTACCAGAGGGACCGAGAGAGAAGAAAAGAGAGAGAGACTGACCAGCCGCAAGAAAAACGTGAAAAAAAGATTAGAAAAAAGATCCAACGAACATGGAGACCCCTCGATCGACGATAGAGAAGAAGAGCCCGAAAGCACGAAGGACACAAATCTTTCCCTCTCTCTTTCTCTGGTTTCTCTCCCTGTGGGATTCTCTGAGGGACTGTCTGGCGAATGGAATGTCGAGTCTTCTGTCCTGGTGCCACATTCGAGTCTCCCGATGAAAGGGCGTCAAATTTATCACGTGAATAAATAAAACAAATTTTTCTCTGTGAATAATCGGAAGGAAAAAAAAATACAAGAATAAAATGTTGTTTCCCAAAATGGATCCAATGTTTTCTGTCACTCTGAACACGCTCGTCTCTTTTTTGGACGAATTTTCAAAAGGATTTCTGCGGTATGCGTATACTTTTGAGTATTGGTATTCCTTGCACCAGCCTTGAAATTTGACGGGATGGAGGAACGATCGAGGAGATATCCATTTCGCTTCCGGAAATTCAATCGACTACGCTTTTTTATATATTCACCCTCCATTGGACCTCAACACGTGTCCTCGCGACTCTTGCCGATTACACGGACTCGGTCACAGCTTCGATCATGCACCCGACTGAGGGTGAAGCTTCTCGTATCCCTTTTTCCCTCTTTTTTTACCCGCATTTACCGATCTCTCGACTGCGTTATTCTACACCGGGAGATTCATGATCGCCCGTTGAGTGGCCACTCAACTTTTGCTTTCGATCCTCTTGCGACATGCGATATCGCGGCAAGATTCTCATCGTTGCACATTGCGCTAGTGACACCTGCAAGAACTTTATACCCATGGAATGGAAAATTTTGCGAAAAATGGAAGTCTCGTTTTATCCTGTACAAAATTTTATTTTCTATTCATAAACGCTTTAAAGGGTTTCGATACCACAATGTAGACAAACGCATGTTAAACACATAGAAAATTGAAATAATATGTTGATGAAATTTGATAGAATTTTGTAAAAATATGTTCTTATCCATCCAATATATAACGAAGAACTAATTTTTTCAATCTTTCTTGAGTAATTGACTAACTAAATATGTTCTTATGCATGGCATGTATATCTGTATGTATCTAAAAAGCATTTTTTTGTTCTACTCCGTAAATATGAGGACAAAATTTAAAAAAAAATACTCTTAATTTTTTTAGAGAAAAATGTTCTGTCTACGTTTCATCGAAGTTTTATCATTTTCATTTTTAGTACATCGAAACCCTGAAGAAAAAATAATATTTAAAAAAAATTCCTCATTCTCTAGAGGTTCGTTCTCGTTGCAAGGACATTCCGCGAATGCTCGTGTATGTCGAACGCGTAATTCTATAAGTCAAGGAAAAGAAGAGACGAGAAATAGAGAAAACGATATTGGTATTGTCTTACGCGTAACTAAACTTCTAACGCCGCGTAACGAGCGCTTTGAGGCAAGAGGAAGGGCTTAGCCGCGCGATTCAGCGTACAGAGTGACGTTACATCACTCGAGCTCCAAGCAAAGTTCGTTTTTCTAGACGGATATGAGGCTAAAGGCTTAGGTGAACGTAACAACGACCTTCGCGTCTTACAGCCGAGTCATCGCGAGACTTTCTGAAGAGAACTCGACGGGCATAGTCCTTCGAACCTCCTCGTATCTTCCATCGTTCGAGAGCGAAACCCAAAAAGGCAGATGTGAGTAAAAATATCGTGTGTCGTCAAGATCGAAGCTTGAGACATATAAAAAACATGAAGAGAAAAAAATTACATTATGCAAAAAATCGAGAGATCGTAATAAAAATTATTTAAGTACAATCTACGTAATTGTAATTGCCAATTATAATCCACGAGATTATTCCTAGTTTTTAAATTAATATCAGAATATTTGAGATTTTTTTTCAATTTTGGAAATAAAATTTGCAATATTTTGTCAACTAAACGAAAAAATTTTATTTTGACGTGTAGTTAATCCGCCACGTACATTTTTTTATTTCGAAATAAGAAAAAATGAAGCCAGATGCGAAAGAGTCTTCAGACGATCTTGGGAGCGAAGAAGAAGAAGCGAAGGCTCTCGTGTCTGCGGCAGACACGAAGGAGGAAGACGTCGAAGCCGGGGGGCAAGGATGAAGAGGAGTGAGAGGGTTTGAATATGAGGTACACAGAGTCGGAACAAGTCGAATAACCAGTTTTCAATTCAAAAGACAGTTTAAAACGGTCTCGGTTGTCCCGGAGGAAAGCCGGAACCCTTCCTCGTCTCCTGAGCCCTTTTTCTCCTCGATTCTCCCCATTGTTTCGACGAGGTCACGAAGGAGGTTCCGCGTTCCACAAAAATCGTGTACTTTTACCCTCAAACACACAATCTTCCTTCTCACTCCTCCTCTTTCTCGATTACAGAGGCTTTTTTTCCATATACACAGGAAAAAGGAAGCGACGAGATTTCGTCCTTTTTTTCCTTTATTCTCTCCCTCGCTCTCTCGTTTCTCTCATCGTCATCCCCATTATTCTACGTTTTCGTCAACCAGAGTCTTTATTTTCCGATTCTTTCGAAACGTCTGCCATTCTTCTCGCTTTTTTTTCTTATTTTTCCTTTTGCACCGGCGAGCCTCATCGCCAAGAGATCCTAAGAAGAGGCGAAACGCGACGAATTAATCGGACGGACCGAGGTTTGATGCGGGAGCGTCGCTCTGTTTTCGCGGGATGGAAAAACGAGAGAAAATAAAGAGAAAGAGATCAAGAGGAAGAGAAGAGTAAAATCAAGAGTGGGAGGGGATGGAGGTTCCATTTACGACACAATGGCTTTCTTTGAAGCAGAAGGTAATGAAGATCCTTCCATCTCGCTCTTCCTCTTCGCCTCGTTGTACACAGAGAGCCTGTCGAGCTATCTCGAGGCTCCTTTTCGAGTCAGCGGAGCCTCAAGGGCTACCGCGGATCTTCATACGTAACCTCAAACAATATTTTGAAAACGTAAAATTCATTGATCTAAATTATAATTAAAATCATGATATAAAAACCAATATTTTGCGTCAATGAGATGAAGCTAAAATAATTTTATGATTTATGTGTTTTGTTACCACAAGAACTGCATGAAATGCATTTTGTCGTTTTCTTCGGTCAAACTCAGACTTTTTCCCAAATGTAAATTTCTTTCATCCAAAATTATAATAAAAATTAAATTAAATCCAAAATAATTTTATTGTATTTCATATCATCAGAACCGCATCAAATGAATTCTTCTGCTTTCTTATTGGTCAGACTCAAAAAAAAAAAATCGATAACAAACAAAAAAAATCACGAATCAAAAATAAATGAATTGATCATGAATGAAATCGTTATCGGGATCACTTCGTATAGTTGCAAGAAGTTACGCCATTTTGTGGCAAGTATCGCGCAATATGGCGTTGTCCAGTGACGACAGTGGCGATATACGCGAGCCAAGTGCATTGGTCGTTGAGAGAGCGAGAGAAGAGCCGAGAAGGAGAGTCTCGCGGCCGAGAAAAACGGCAAAAGGCGAGCAGAGTTCGATAAATGCGAAGAGGCGTTGGAGAATACCGGATGGACGCAACAGCAGGACGATCCTCCATCTCCGTCTTCCTCCTGCTTTTTTTTCTCGAGATTCACTTTTGCATACTCGCATCGAGCGAGATCGCGGAGACGCATGTTCGGACCGGAAGCGCGGAAATTACGCCCTTTTGCTCGACGAGACGCGATCTCTCGACGTTTCCCTTTCTCTCTCTCTCTCTCTCTCTCTATGCGGCGTACCGACGAAACGTAATTATGCTAATACCCGATTGGCTCAAAAATGTTAAACGCACCGTTGAACACCGCAGGCTACGAGCCTCTTATTGGTCAACTCGCTTTTTCTCTCTTTCTCTCTTTCGCTTTTACTACGGTATTTATGGAATCTCTCGTTCGCTGAAAACGCGAGAAGGGCTCTCGACCTCGCAGATCTTGCACGAATCGAACGCTCTCTCGCTCTCTATCTCCGGGGAGAAAAAAAAAGAATGAAAGAGGGACGAAGCTCTCTTTTCCTCCTCCTGACATTCTTCGTGAACGCCCCGAGAGACGGTTAAGAGCGAGCATCATCATCCTGATCGGTTCGACATCGAAACCGCGCCGACGTTTCAATCTTCATTACGATGGCGCATTATCCGCGTTTATAAATAGCGCGATAATAATGCTCATTCATCGATAAAAATGGAAATTCGCCGAGATATCTTCGCGAATTCGCCGATGCACTTTCAAAATTTTTTCTCGTCTTTTATTTATTGCGAGAAAAAAATCCGTAATGTTCCTGAGATGTTTGAAAAAAAAGAAAGAATTATTCACGGCGTAATCCGAAACGTGGTTCCATAAAGCAAACGAATAGAATTTGAAGCGAACACCTAGAATTATTTACGAGTGGAGAAAGCCTTTTGAAAGTACACCGCGGAAAATAAAAAAAAAATCGTGAAAAAAGGCAAATTGCGAAGTTGGAGAAAACGTGGGAATGGAGATATATATTCGAGAGCTGGAAAAAGAAAAAGAGAAAGAATGAGACTCTCATTTAATTTTTTTTCCCCGCATGAGCGCGACGTGAAATAGATTCGGTGACGTTGTGAAATTTTCGTCGTAAACTAATCGATTTTATTCTCATTTCTGACTGGAGAGCTGATTTCTATTTTACGGATTATGCGAGAGAATAAATCGGGATGAAGGAGGAATTGCGAAATCTCTCGGTGATCGATTCCTTTTTTTTCCTGGTTTTAATTTTAATTTCATATTCGACGCGGGGATTGAAGCTCACTGGCAGTTGGTAATGGTCAAGGGATCGATACGCGAATTTAGCCCGAGGTATCGATTTATAATATAATCGTAGTAAATGAGGAAAATTGCTATGAAATTGCTCGATAAACCGGGTGGACCGGTAGCCGGGAAGATCCGTCCTCCTCCTTAACATCTGCCTCTCTTTCTTTTCTCCTCCCTCTTTGCTCTTCATTCTTCGTCTTTCCACCTCGTCACGATTCCAGAAACATTCGATGGCGGCGATTTTATTAACTTCGTACTTTTTTTCATTATTTTTTAGCCCCGACGTATCTCATTAATTTCTTTGTATAAATTAAAAGAATGAATATTTTTTTCTGTCGTGTTTGTATCAATTTTTTTGGAATATATAATCGATATAAAAACATAACAATTTTTTAGCCACTCCATTTTACAAATTTATCGAAGTTTTCGAAATTTTTCGTGAATTGAAAAATAAAAATATAAATAATACGAAGTTCTATTATAATAATGACATCCCGATGGCAGGACAGTGTTGCTTTCACTCTGGCTTTATGGAAAATTGGTTGAAAGGAAAAAAATAAAAACGCTGCGCGAACGAGTGTGTACTTTCGAAACGGGTAACAGATGTTTCCAGGTGTAAAACGTGAGATCCTCCCCTCACAAATCGTCTCGCGATGGACGAAAAGTAAGTGGAAAGAAGAGAAACAGGGAGAAGAAGAAAAAAAACGTGGAAATCGTTTACGCTATTAACTATCGAGAAGGCAAAAACCAGAGCCGCTTTTATTTTAGTTGAAATTCTAAAACGGCTGTATATCAAAATAAATGCGATGCGGATAGCGACTCGTCCGGGGAGCGAAGTGGCGAGAGAGACGATTTATCGTCCTTTCACCCTTCGGCTCTCTATTTTACGAAATCGTAATTTTTATTGAATCGCTGTGTTTTTCTACGAAATTCACCCGAGGAAATTGTTCCGGAAGTCTTTACTATGAAAATTTGTGGATCGAGGAAAGAAAATGGAAAAGTTTGCATAAATAAAAATAAAAGTCAATATAGATATTGAAACCGTGAACAAGAAACGATAGAACGTAAATTCGTAAAAATGTACAAGACTCACCTTTTCGAGCTCGAGGAGGTGAAACCGGAGGACTTGAATCGCTTGAACCATCTGGAAAAAAAGAAGCAATAATCAGTATTAGTCTCATTTTTCTATTTTATCGTGACTTAAATTTATTATTATAACTTCAATTATTTTATTCTAATAAATATTTGTCATTATTTTTTAAGAATTTCTTATTAATATTACTAAAAAAAAAATTTTCTAATATTTTATTATTTTACAACCTGTTCCTTATTTTTTCTATTTTTTTCCTTGAAGAAGGAAACTCGTTACTGAGCAATTATATAGTTCGATGATAAAACATGACCGGAAGATGAGGATAAATATATAATCCGGTTAAGTTACGAGTGAGAAAAGTTTAGCGAAGTACGGAGAAGTTTTCGATGCAGGGACATCGGTAAGACGGGATATGGTATACGATTTTCTCACATGCACTCTCGAAATGTGCGCCCGTGAGGTGTATAGTCATAGAATTTGAGAGGCGAGCACGGATGCATGGATGCGTGAACGCTCGCCGCGAGATCCCCGGCCGGTATGGGCTCGCGCATAATTTTCCTATTCGCCGTGACGTTTAATGCGCCGTGTCACGCTCCTCGCCGCGGAAGATAAAGCGGAGTCTTCGGAGTTCAGTAACGCGAACGGAGTTGCCCTCCCGAGACGACAAAAAAAATTTTTTTGGAGGGAAAAACAGAATTTTAAGAAAGGATTCGAAATTGGGTAAAAATTAGAAATCTTTGACAAACTGTAAGTTTGTTGTATTATTTTTTCTTTTACATTGATGGGATCGTAAATATATTCATAGACACAGCAATGATAAATAAATTGAAAAATTATAGAATTATTTTATTTATTTATCTCTAATATCAGCATTTGATATTCGTTAACCACGTGTCGAAAGTTTATACACGAGAGAGTGAAAAAAAAATTAAATTTATACGAAGAAAAGGGGCGAGTTTCTGCATCGATTCAATTAGGTACAGCTGCAATCTTAATTGTTAATTAACATTATATTTATGCAATTATGGTCCATTATGATTCCGCTGGAGTGATAAAGTCCGGTGAAAGGAAGGCGACCCTCGAGGATCGGGAGACAGAGAAAGAAAAAAGTCTCTGATAGCGGAACGAGACCGGATATTTCGTTTTTCCTTTTTTTTCCTTCATTTTGGTAATCTCCGTTCCTTTCAAGCTCCGATACGGAGGAACGAGAATCCGAGAATCGTATTCAAGAAAATATGCGAACATTTATCCTCATTATAAGAAAGAATTATAATATTCTAAGAATGTTTGCGAGATTATTTGTATCATAAATTATTGACATTGTTATTTACAATCTATAAGAAAATGTAAAATTATAATAATTCAAAAAAATCATAAGACCAAGCTCTTAAATTATAGCAAATTTAACCTCCAAAAAATAAATCTTTTTTTTTCTTGTATATATTTTTCGATAAAAACTCATCGTCTACAAATTAAAAACAGCAGGATGAATTTTATTCGACATATACGATCGTATCTCTTAAAATTTTCGCGCCTACCCCAAGCCTCTTCACCGTCAATCGAAAAAACCGAGAGAATCCCAACGTATGAAACAAAAAACGAGCAAAAAACTTGACGCGAGAGAGTGGGATCTACGGCACATGCGCATTCCAGATCTCAGAGACTTTTTCCCTCCTTTCATCGTTCCTCGGTGCGCGCGAGCGAAAAATAGCTGTCGGGCAGCAGAGCTTTTTGACTGGACAATGTGTCCACTGTCCTATGGTCCAGGAATGGTCTGAATATTGCTCGAGAACGGAGAGAAAACAAGAAATTCACGAGATGAGAAAAAAATTGTACAAGCAAAAAAATATTGTGTACGAAGAAGAAATTACAAGAGAAAAACAAGTAGGAATTAAAAATTCTTTAATATTATTAATTATGAACATAATTTCACTAAAAAAATATTGTCAATAAAATAATGAAAATTCACGTTCATTCAAATGTCTGCAAATTCGACAAAAATATTATTATTTTATTCCTAATTAAAAATAATTCAAAAAATATATAATTAAAAGAAATTGTAAGAATCGTTCGATCCTTTACGAAGCCAGATATAGAGTGCGAGACCAAAAAATCGAAAGAGATGAAAAATACGAGAAATCGCAGGGCGTGATCGCCTCTTCCCCTCCGGGCGAGAAGAGTTTTTGCTCCGATCGCTCATCACGTGATATTAATTAACCGCGAGTCAAACCGACGCGGAGGGAGTATGAGGAGGAAAAGAGGACGAAGGGGGGGCGAGAGGAGAGCTCAGGAGGCGAGAAGGAAAGGGCGAACGGAGATCGCATAAAAAGCATGAAAGTACGATGCGGAGCCGTTCGCGGTGAGATGGTGTTATTTATAAGACTCGATGAGACGGGCTCGCTCCGAATAAGTGACAGGACGAACGCAAACGTATGCACGGTCTGTGCGATTTCTACACACGCACACGAACGAGTATTCGTTTTAAATATACGTACACATACAACACAAAATGTGTCTGTATATTTTTTCGAGGGAGTACACGATATATGTGTCGAGATCCGATAGACACTCGCGCAAACCTCGAGCCCCGAGCGTGTAACGAGAGCGTGATAATTTCAATTACCCGAGTATTTTGTATTGCGATTTATATTCCAGATAGTACCGTTTTTTTTCGATTCGACAATCACGCGCTTTACAGTTTATCATTTTTATCTTCGCTCTCAGCTTGCAAATATTCAATGCATTTTGCCAGATTTTTTTTTTTCGTTTGTTATTTTTTATAACACGTTCGTTACATGTGGAATTCTATCAACAATCTCGCACTTTGAGATTAGTGTTTTTTATTCCTGGCTTACGAATATTTTTTGTCATTTGCGATTTGTTTTTTATTTTAATGAGATTTATAATTACTTTAACGATTAATATATTTCCTTATATTATCAAAATAATCCGTCGAATTCTTGAATTGCATCAAGTTTTATTATTATTTTTATTTGTGATAATTATTCAATTAATTATTTTCTATTATTTTGTTATTTTTTTGAGAATATCTCATTTAATTTATTTATCTTATAAGTACACATTGTTTGCAAAATTATTGTTCCATTCAGTATATTTTCTTTTATTTATTTTTTTCCATAAATTTTTCTATTCGTGAATCCGACATTTCACACCACGAGTCGTACATTTATCGCTTTTTCTACCATGCAATTCGCAATATATGTTCTATCAGTCATTTTTCTTCTATCTAATATCAGGTGCGTCGCTCACATGCCATAAAATACGGTAGCGTGGTCGCGACCACGCGCATTGTTATCGATCAGGTAATTAATTAGTGAGAACGAGTCTGGAGCACATAAGAGCGCATATTTATGTACCTGCGGCTCGATTAACGATCGCAAAATGCTCGCGTTTTGCACTTTTCCCCTCCGGTGACGCTACATTGTTACTTCTGTTACTGCGAAATGTCAAAATGTGTCTCAGAGGATTATTCTCCGGTTACAGTCTCGCCAATTAGGATCGAGAGAGGGAAAGATCTACGACGTCGTAAATCTCAGGAAGGATGGAAACGCCGATAGAGTCTTAGAAAATCACGACGAGATCGGCACTTCCGCCACGAGAGATCGCAAAAAATCAAGAAAAATATGAAACAAAATAAATAAAATAGAGAGAATAGCAAATTGTTGCAACGTCCAATGAGAAAAAAAGCTTGATGGAATCGTAATCTCTGACACGTTCAAAAGTGACAAGTGATGGATATTCGAAAAAAAAAATGAATGAATGAAAAAAATAAAAGATGACATTCGCATTAAGCACGCACGTAGACTTTTATGCGCCTCTGGGCGTGGATGAAAAAAAAAAACGAAACCGAGAGAAAAAAAAAGAAGAAAAGTGTTCGCGGAATTGAGCAATTTGCCTTCGATATGTACGCGCTTCGACAGCTATCGCATTGAGTAAAAAAGGGAGAAAAAAGAATTATTAGCACACGTGAGATGCATTCATCTCGTTCTGTCAGTCGTAAAATAGCGTCGACGTGGCGAAGAGTCTTATTCTCTTCCCCGAATGTGTGTAGTTGTGCTCATCGATGAACGCGACAGAGAGTCCTTTTTCCAGTATTTCGAGCATTAAATTATTTCGTCACGTGCTCAAAATTATTTATTTACATTCGTGATAAATATTATTCACTTTTTTATTTTTTAACAATTAAAAAAATATTTCCAATCTTAATCTCATTCTTTTTTTGAAGAGTATTTCAAACATATTTTCAGAAATATTTTATGATGACAAATTTTATTCACTTCTTAAATTTTTAACAATTTTAAAAATATTTTTGAACGTAATTTTTAAAATTTTTGTTCTTGAAGTTCAAAACTTTTTTTCTCAGATATCGTATTATCAAGTTGTATCTAACTTGTAAGAATTCGGTGATTCTGAGTATTCTTCGCTTATCAAAATATCGAATGTTTCATCGGATATTTCATAACGACGAAAATTGACAAAACGTCTGATAAGGCGATATCCATGTATACGAGCTTGTAAGAACTTTTTCATGCGACGGTGGTGGAAAAATGAATGTCCAGGAAGAGTCGATGAGCGAGAGAATGAGAGAGAGAGGATGAGAAAGAGACTGACGGAGAGAGAAAAGTCGTAAATCAACGGAACATCGATAAGAGTCGGTCGCCGGAGCGTTTTCTCTCGCGGTCTCTTCCTCATTGATAATTGATACAATTAACGTCCAT
Source organism: Cremastinae sp. B BG-2022a (assembly GCA_030522605.1). NCBI lineage: Eukaryota > Metazoa > Arthropoda > Insecta > Hymenoptera > Ichneumonidae > Cremastinae sp. B BG-2022a. The sequence goes on along the minus strand of JAPYYX010000302.1, from coordinate 35,047 downwards.
TCATTAAGCGACGCCGGACCCTTTCTATCGATGCTCCCGATTCTCTTCTCGCGCAAGAGCTGAACGGGCGACGAAGAAGAAGCGCGTTCCTCAGCCCGGTGAGAACGACCTTTTCAATAATCGCGCCCGGCCATCTCTTTATAAATTATACAGACGCAGAACGATTCGCTTCGGTGCGAGAATCGAGCGCGATTCGTGCGAAGAACATTTCGTGTGTACAAATTAAAATTGAAAAAAAAAATTCCCCGGAGCGAAATTAAAAATAATTTAATCAACGCGTAAAAAATGGATCGTAAATTCTGTGAAGTTCGGAAAATTTTAGTAACCAATTCAACAATTCGGTAAAAATTCAATAATAGAGCATATACACTTTGAAAAAAATAATTTAATTCACAGGAAAATAAGTTTTATTTACATTTCATTTGTACAAACTAAAATTGAAAAAATTAACTCCAACAAAATTAAAAATAATTTAATCAACGTTGATTAAATTATAATCTAAAATTTTATAAAATATTGGATCAAATATAAATCCAAAATTACAAAAAAAAACAAATTTTATTACAAATATGAAAAAATCAAACGTAAGTAAAACAGCAATAAAGTTCGAATCGAGTGCTCGATGCACGCGGAAAAATCGGTTTGGCAAACGTCGTTGATCATGAGATGCAGGTACCTGCATAAATCCATCATCGGATTGTTAGTTTACCTATGGGATAGCACTCGACGCAGTCAAAATAATGCAACGGCCGTTCTCACTAGAGAAAAAGAGAGAGAGAGAGACAGCAAAAAAGAAAAAGAGAAGAAGAAAAACAGTTCCGAGACTAGTTAACGCTTGCTCTTGCGGAATATTAAAATACGAGATAGGAGGGTACTCGGCGCGATCGTAATAACTTGGTTCCGGAGAGGTGGCACATGTGCCCACGCGCGTTCAACTCGCGAGAGAGCGCTCCGCGAGCGGGTACGCACGTCTATAAATGCGTCCATGCTACTGCGGTTATTGCACACTCGGCATGACCATTCGAGAAACAGAAGGATAGAGATAGAGATAAAAAGAGAGAGAGAGAGAGAGAAGAATAAGAGAGAAAGAGAATATTGAGATAATAGTATACGTCTCGTGGCACGGGCCATCAAACGGCCGCGGTTCACCGTCTTAATAGCTCGAGATTTATATCCCCAGAGAGAAAGAGGACTCGTTGGACCACTCGGAAAATCCGCGACTCCTTCTCGTGTATGCATATGTTTTTTAAGTGCCCGTACCGAACTGCCTCTATGAAAAATCGTCCCCAGACAAAGGACACTGGAATAGAGGCCTCGCCGCGCTAAGATATTTCTACCTTCGGTGATTTATCGCCCTGAACAACATCAAATACAATCTCGTACGCTCTGCGACACTGTTTTGGAATCATTTCATTTTCTACATGGAAAGATTTACGGTGTCGATTTTGATGTTTTTTTTTCGTTTTTAGGAGACGTGAAAATCGATTTCGAAATCGGTTTTTCGCGATTTTTCGAGGCGTGTTGCGAGTAATTAGCATTTTGGTTATTCACGGTCGATCTTGTAGCGATAAAAAATATTGTAGAGATTTTTTGAGGATTTTTTTTTTAAAAAAAGTTGAATGGGAGGTTCTGGGGACACTCGTACTTAACGCGGTGTGGTCGCTCGCAGAATATACGGATCCAACGAGACTTTTTCCCTCTCTCTCCTCTTTCTTTTTGTATTCGTGAGAGAGTTAACTGCACCTGCATTTTTGCGAATATTTTCGGCGACATTAACGTCTTAACGAGGGGCCATAACAAGCCAAAAAGGAGGAGAACGCGAAAGAGTTGAGAGGGGAGAAAGGAGAAGAAGAATCAGGAACGAGGTTCCAACCTTTTTTTTTCTTATTTTTCTTATCGTTTGCCTTCTTTGTCTCTTTCTCTCTTTCGCTCCTTGCCCTTTTTCTCTTCCTCTGTACTTCTTGTTCTCTTGGTTTTTTTATTTTTAATTTTATTATTCTTGTCTCTGAGCGACATAAACTCGAAGCCTCGAAGGAGGTGCCGCATGTCTCGAGAGCCCTCTCTCGTACTTTTCCTCTCTTTCCTCGAGACGCGTTACACGGAGGTGGCGCACTAAAGCGTTTCAGCTCAAAAATTACAGTCGAAGACCACCCTTCGCATTTGTCACCGGAAAAAAATTTTTAAGAGACGAAAAAATGAAATAAATAATTTGAAAAACAATTTACGTGTTATTTGAACAATTTGTAAATTTGTTTTGTAAATTATTTATTCGTTCCCTTTTTTAAGTAAATCCAAAATAACTGGGATCAGCTGATGGCAAGATTCAAACGAAAAATTCAAGAAAAAGTTTACGCAGAGGGGTTTTGATGTATGTGAAAACTTTTTAGTCCCTCTCGGTTGCCTAACAATTCAGCGAGGACTTGCGAGATCTAAAATCTCGTCGTTTTACTATGCGAGTTTGAGACAGGGGACCACCAGAGTCGTTTCTCCTTCTAATATATTCTTTTCTTCTTCCTCGATGCATTCCCATTTTTTTCTCTGGAACGTCAGATTTGCATCTTGCTAACGAGAAACCTTCAGCGAATTGTCATTTTTATAAAATTTTCGTAATTTTAAAATAATTCACCGATCAGACTTGATTTGTTTATTTTTTATTTTATTACTGAATGATTTAAAAAAAAATTATAATGGATTTATATTTGAAAAATCAGGATTGCGTGAAAAATGTTGTTGAACTATTCAATAGCAGAAAAAAATGAAGGGAGTCAAGTGTTCGATCACGAAAGATCGCGTGCGATCGACGACACACCATGATGGCGCCTTCAGCTTCGTTCTCGAACCGATATAAATATACATCTCGGCAGAATACCAGCTGAAGACGGAGGAAAAAACTGAAGGGAGAATTTGCGGATTTTTATTTTATATTTTAAGAATTTCAAAAGAAATTTTGAGAAAATATTTCTGAATTAAATAATTCTTTAAAAATTGAAAAATGTAGAAAATGGAATTTAAAAAATTTTATTTATTTTTAAAATGATTTAACTAATGATTTAACGTACAAAAAATTAAGAGTAAAGAAATCATTCGCACCTCAACACGTTCTTCTTACTCGAATGAGAGATATGAATGAAGAAAATATATTAAACGCTCGGAGGCATTGTGTAAAAGAAGGCGAAGACGTCACGAAAAATAGCTTTTCGAGGACTTCTTGATCGACAATGGGCGCGAGAGTTCCGAAAAGTGCAATCGATCTTCGACAGCTTTTCTCCTGTCATTCGCCATTGTGAAATTTTTCGAAGCGACGACAGAGGAATTTTATAAATGGAAATTCTAGTTTTTTTTAAATTTCATTATACGTCAAACGTGCTCGATATTTACATGACTTTTGGGCCTCGCGTCTCTTACATGGAAAAAACTGAATTAATGAATTTGGAATCAAAAAATCAGCGAAAAATAATTTTGAGTTTCTTTTCCTGAGTTTTTGGATTTTTAAAAATGTTTAAACTCTGATGACGTTCGCATCGAATAAAATAGAAATATTAATGAAGCGAAATAAATTTTTGCATGTTTTGGAAAAGGTAAGAAAAAATCCAGCAATTATTTTTTTAAAAGCCGACAATTAGCATCTCATTGGCTCATTCCTTGGAGTATGCTAATAAGATTCTTATTTAAGAGGTTCGTGCCTAAACCCTTTCGTTTCCTTCTCTGTACTTCGTCTTTTCTTGTATGCAACGAAAAAAAAAAAATAATACGCGCATGCACGGGAACGCGGAACCAAAGTCCATTACTCTCCGTGTGGCCCTCCTTGCGGTTCTTGTGCCATATCGTCCCCGGCATTTTTTCCTCCGCTTTGAGTTTTCTCTTATCCGACTCGCCGAGAAAACAAAAACAAGAAAGAATTTGAAAAAAAAAACATATTTTTTACTTATTAAAAATAAAATTTTTTATAATTATTTCTAATTTATTTTTTGTTTGTTATATTTTTCCAGAAAAAAATTATTATAATTAGTAAAATAAATAAAAATATAAAATTCACGAAATACGAAAATACAATCAGAAATTCCCTCTCATTTCTGAATAGATGAAATCCATAAATATGTTTTAAATCAAATTTTAATTTAATAGCAATAAATAAACACTAACATTAGTTTGCTATATACAAGAATACGAGTCCGAACTATTTATGAAATGTTATTTTCCGTTGTACGAAATAATCTGCAAAAAGCGTGCGGTCGATCGAGGAGGAAATGAAAGCGGAGGCTGCGAAGAGGATCGGTAGAGAGAGAGAGATGAATTTTATGAAAGGGGTAAGAGAGCGAGGCCAGAAAACAGACGGTGAGCTTGATAGCAAAAACTGAGAGAACTTATCCTCTTCGCTCTTTAACGATAGAGGGCCTCTCATTGCTCGTAGATTGCGATTTGTTACGGAGGTAATGAACCTACACCGAGAGAAGAATGAGAGCGACGAGGAGAGCGAGAGATTTCTTCGCTACCCTCTATGGATCCTCCGCGTCCTCCTCTGTTCCTCTTCGCATTCATTCTCACTCATCTGCACGGACGTAAATATCTCCTCTGTGCTTCGGACAAATCACTGAAAAAATTTTCTAAATAAGAATTCCTCAAAAAAAACGAAGCTTTTAAAACAATTTCGCGATGAAAAAATCCGTAAAAACCATAAAAACTTCAATTTTCTCGACATTTTTTTTCTTAAAATAAAATATTGATTTATAGAAAATAACGTATAGTAGAAATTATGAAGAATTAAAAATTTTGATCTTTTATTATTTTAATTTATGAAATTCCTCAGAAGTTTTTCACGTTAAAAAATCTCTAAAAACTATAAAAACTTCAATTTCGTCCTACATTTTTATGGTTGAAATTTTTTTATAGCAATTAGCGTATGGTAAAAACCATGAAGAACTTGAATAATATCTAATTGTGATTACTTTTAAATGAAAAATGTCATTAAAAAAATTTTTAATTTGAATTTAAAAACCAGTGAAATCTGTGAAAGATTCATGATTTTCCAGTAAATCGAACAATTTCTTTACACACTATTATTTTGAAAACATGTCATAACGAAGGATTTCATTTGGTTCTTACGTTCTTTTCCGTAATAATGTTAAAGATAGTACTAAAAAAGATTAAAATTTGATGAGACTCTCCACATCGGGGATTTATCTCGTCCTGATTTCAAAGATTCACGTGTATGAGACGATTCTCTTTACAATTTAGATGAAAGCGTGTTTTTCCGCGCTCGCGAGGATAAATGGACATTCCTGGCGATTCCACGTGTCGAGGGCGAGCTCGTACGTACCAGCGGCGATCGCTAAAGAAGAGACTCGGCGGCGATGCTGCAACGCGAGGAGTTGAACGTACGAGAATGCATAATGCAAAGAAAACTCGAATCGTAGAGTGAGACGCCTCGCTGGCAAACTGTCTCTCCTTTTCTTTTATTTTTCCTTTTACTTTTTCCCTCCATCCTCGACTCTCATTTTTTTTTATTTTTTATTTTTTACACTGCGCATCTCTCTCGCTTTCATCGCACACCGAAACGACGGAACGAAGGAGAGAAAGAGCAAGAAACGAAATGACAAAATAGTATCGCACCCTTAACGATCGAGTGCGCTTGAAATTCCCGTACTCGATTATTCTCTCAGCTGCTCGCGGCCTCGTCCGGCGGTGATCGTATACCTACTCGGGACAACAACAACGGACTGTGTAAATCGCATCTGCACTTTTTATGACACTTTGTAAAGAAGCGAAAGTTTTGTACACGTCTATGGGCTTTTTCATGTTAAATAATAATTATTATTTATTTAAGTTATTATTAATGTTTTTGATACTGATAAACATTTTAACAAATAAATGGTTATTTTTTCAATCGATACTTTTTAATGTTTCTTTTTTCTATTATTGATGATTGCAAAATTTGATTCGGTGATGTGGAAAATTTAGCAAGATATTTTTCAGATACTTTTGTTCATTGTTTTTTGTTTTGATGATTAACGAGTTAAGAATTCGCGAGGAACTTGAATTTAGCAAGAATGAAATAGGAAATGGCCAGGATATTTAAAAGCGAAGACATTATCCCACGTTTGTTCCTACGCGTTATCCAGCGAGATCGGCGAAGAGCGAGGGCTCCTCGTTTGAATTATTTCTTCCTCGAGTTTCGAAGGTCTCCGTCTCTCCTACTGTACAAACACGGATATATAACATTTTGAGGACTTCCGGTTGTAAGAACTTGTCAAGATGACGCTCGCCATTGTAACGAAAATCCATTCGAAATCGTTGTCTTAACGAAATAATTACTCCTAACACCGCGACAGAAAAATTAAATACTTTTTATATATCGTGAAAAAAAATTACAAAAATATGTAAAAATTTGTTCATATTTTATTTTTAACTGCCGATTTTTTTTTTCATTTTTCGATGTGAAAACAAATTTTTATTTTATTATTTGATTCCATTTTTATCGTTTTTGTTTGGAAATTTCTTTGTTTCGCTCGAAATCGAGGGAAAATCTTTTTTGTTTTTTCACGCTCGTTACCCATCAATTTTTTATCTGAATTTGTTTTTTTGTCGGTCAATGGGCATTTTAATGAATTTACACGATCGGAGCTCTCGTAAGGTTTTGGCACGTTGTACGCCTGGCATGAGATGAGCGATGAGGTTACATAACGTTTTCTTTTAAATTGAAACTTACCAGCGAGTCCACCTCCGGGTCGGCTATGTAGTAAGGCTTCTCTTGTCTGATCTGCAACACAATCGTATAAAATACCGTGAGTAAATTTTGATAATCGTACCATCAAATAATCGTTATATTAAAATGGGAAGGACCGTGAGAACATTTTATCCAAGATATAATCGAGACTAACTTTAGACGTTTGTCGCGCTCAAAATAAAACTTACATTTTATTTTTTACAACAAAACATAATTTACATTTTTTAATTTCATTTAGAGCCGATGTAGAATTTTTTTCTCATGTTTGAACATTTTTAAAACCCTTCAATAATTTTTTTTAAATTCTCCAGTTCATGTTTGATATTTTATTTAATTTTAAGATGTACATTCGGATATCTATCATGAAAATTTTTACGAAGGTCACAGAGACGGATGGCAAAAAAATTAATAAATTGAAGATCAGGCGGGAGTGTCGATTGAACTCGAGAGGTCCCATACAAATTAGAGATAAGTGTTACATGTGGGTATACGAAACGATCGTATCTAAGCTGCAGCACTCTAAGCGATTTCCTTCGCGTGCCCCCACTTAATTGGAACCCTCCCCCCCCACCCTCCTGGCCGCCTTCGACAATTTGTGCCTAAATACGTGAGAGAGGACGAGCCAGGAAGACAGAGCGCGAGAATTGCCGGAAATATTCACCGGAATACGATTAAATTTAGGATCGAATAGATAAAAGACGATCGTGACTTTGTCCATCTATTTACACCAGAATTAAAATCATTATCAGATTTTTCAAAATTACTATTCATTTCTCAAATTAATTAATCTCTATTCTATATTTCAATATTTTTTTACTTTGAGTATTTTTTGAAGTATTTTATTTTGATTATGTAACAAAAAAAATAAAAATTTCAGACGCTTAAAATATTTTTCTTTTAATTTTCGCTGATTACGTTCTCTTGCGCTATTTTCTAAAAAAATTCTTTAATTATAATTTCAAAGAAATTGGCAATATAAACGTGCAATAAGGACTCATTAAAGAGAAAACGCGGAATTTTTCCGTGTACGAGTCTCGTTAAAACGAGACAACAGAACAGTGAAAGAGAGAGAGAGAGAAAGAACGAGAGAAAATGGTTACGGGAATTTTGACAGGAAAAATAAACTCCTCGATATCTTTCTCGCTGGGAATGATCTCGGCGTAATTCCTGGTGTTTTGTTAGATACGATAAAGAACAATGTTCGATAATATTTAGAGAACAGTCACACGTCAAGAATGCACGGGATTTCTTACTCCACGTGCGATTCACTTTTTTTTTAAATTTCATTCTTATCTTTTCTTTTTTTTTTAATTTTGAAGTTCCTGGTGTTCTATTCTCGCTCGATATTGGAACGGCGGGTGTGCCCGTTCGAGCATCGCGAGCTCTTTTCTGACGTACGGATATCGTCCCTTATCCGAAAACGAAACATCATCGCACGAGAAACGTCAAAGTTGCGCCCTTACGACGCTCGACGATCGATTTTCACTCGATATGTGTTCGTGATCCTGCGAACAGATACTCGAAGCAGCTGCTCGAGGAACTCGCGTCGAACGTCGTGATGGGCTTCGTGACGGCAACAACAACAATACGACTACAAATATAATCATAACAATAAACTATATGTATAAGCAATTCGCTACCCTCAAGCACTTATTTTCATTTTTAGATATTTCTTGAGACATTAAAAATAATGTGAACGGAGTTGGACATAATTTCTGTGTAATTTTTTTCATGTGGTAATTTTAGCAAATAAAAATTTTCTTTTTATGCTAAATAATTTGATCTGCTTTTAAATTTCATCGCGTAAAATAATTTTTTTTTCTCGATTTTATTTAGAACTTTTTTTTTCAGGAAAGTTTTGAAGTATATTTGAAGTTTTTTTTTGGGTAAAAATTGATATTTTTTTCTGTTTATGTTTATACTTTCGGTAATAATTTTTTTTTCTCAAAGTTTTTGAGACACGGGGAAAAGTTGTTAGAAGGAAAAACACGCACTTTTCGAGTGGTGACTTTCACTCTGCGAGTTTCGGGGATACCGGACGTACCCAAGAGTGCAGTAAAGCAATGTACAACGAATTCAGTTTGGTCAGTTTTTCAACTGGCCCCTTGCGAGAGAGAACGAGAGAGAGAGCACGCTCCTTCCAAGTTTCAAACGTCGATGAGGGAGTTTCCGAAACCGAAGCTGTCCGTTCTCGACACCGCACAAACTGCGTCTCTCTCTTCTCTACAAAATACCCTTGTAAAATTTCAACTCTAACCCTCGCTCGCTTTCCCTCGGGGATTTTGACTCTGGACGCAAAATTTTTTTTCCTGTCAAAAATACGCACTGACTTCAATTTTCTCATTTTAAAATTACATTATAATTTGTTGAATTTAATTATCAATCCTAAATTCTTAACAAAATTTTTAGTTATAAAATATTAAATTTAAAATTTAATGTAATCTGTTAAAAAAATTACTAAAAAAAAGAAATGAACGAGAAAGTTCAAAACAATTCTAAAAAAATAAAGATAATTGGTTATCAAACATGAAATTAAAAGCAGAAGCGATTGATTGAAGAATGAAAAATGATTGAGTGCTCGAAAATTCAAAGATCCGAAAATTCTTCCTGACTTTCTCTCGTTAAAGTTTTATTATAAATAAATCATTAAGGCGCGTAATTTTTTATTCACAATTGAGAATAAATGTGCAAACAGAAGGAGGATAATGAGCGTGTTTTGCCCAAAATACCGGAAGTGTTAACGCCTTTACGAGGCACAAGTGAATAGACGTGGTTAAGAGCCGCAAAAAAAGGAAGACGTCGGGGAAAAAGAGAGAATCGCGCGAGCGATAATCAAGAAAATTGTAGGTTTGCCGGAGCAAATGAGAGAGAAAGCGAGAAAGAGGGCATGAATACGGCGAGAGAGTAATAATTCGTCGTTTTGTCTTCCAAAGTGAGGGTCATGTCACGTAACCGCGAAATTAAGCCTCCAGTTTGACAGTCAACTATAAAACTATTAAAGAAACGTAATCGAGGGAATTCCGGCGCGAGCCATTTCGAAATCATCCGTCCTTGCTCTCTTAACTCCGTGTACGCGAGAACGAGAGAAAGAGAGAGAGAAAATGAGAGAATAGGAGAGAAAATTGCAAGAGCCATTAAATAATTGCTGGTTTTCGTCTCGATTGAATTTGACAACGTAATAAATTGGAAAAAAACGCGTCTACGGATAAAAAATATATTTATAAACACGCGCTTTATATTTCGGAGTCGACGCAAATGGATCGCGAGATCAATTTTTTCCCCTCTCGTTTTTTTTTCACATTTTTCATGTGTTTTTTTTTCTCGTATTTGTTTTTAATCTTCGTCTCTCTCGTTCTCTCTCATTGCGAGACCGCTCTGAGCAAGGGAGACTCGTCGCGATCACGCATAACTGACGTCATCGGGCTAAACTGGTTCGAATCCTGTCGCTCTCGCTCCTCTCCTGTCTTTTTCGAACGTTCCTCGCCTATCTGTACAACACACGGCATCGTCGAGATTCTCTCGGAGTGTCTTCGAGCTCGTATACCACATCGCGCGATGTCTCTTCTCTCCCGTGTCACGAGCACGAATTCTTTCCTCGCTTTTTCAACGATTTCGCGCGTCCGAAAATTTTATTTCTGATCCATGCGATGAGTATCTGTCAATTCAATTCGCAACGCGAAATATTAAATTCGGGTGAATAAAATTTCATTTTTCAGCTTTTTATCTGAGGGTTATTTACTCGTCTCTCGAGAGCAGGAATTATTTTCTCAATTTTTCAACGATTTCGTGCATTCGTAAATTTTGTTTCTCTTTGACGAGACCAGCATCTGACAATTCAATTTGCTGAGCAACGAAATTTAAATTACTTCATCGTTTTTATATTTTTCAACCTTTAATTTTATTTTCAAAGACTCGCAGGCGAGATATTTTCACTCGTTTTTCAACATTCATCCGTGATGCATGAAAATTTTATTTTTCATTCAAGCATCTATCGAAATTCCACAAAAATAAATTTATTCGAATACAAAATCTTCAAAACGATTTTTCTCAACACATATTTTTGTGCTCATTTTCAGTTCTTTTTGCATTAAAATAAAAAAATTTTAAGTTATGAATTGTACAGAATTTTCATGATACTTTTGTGCAATTTCTCTCAGTTCTATATTTATTTATTTTTTGAATATATTTTTAAAAAATGTCGAGTGACGACACGAAGCACGTGTATTTTTTCCTTTACTTAAAAAAAAACAAGTGCGTTATAGTATTTGAAAAATGTAGACCTGTGTGTGACATTGTATCTCATACTTAATATAGGCACGAAAGCCTCGACAAAAGAGAGACGTTCGTCGCGTCGTCGAAACGGTCGGCGGGCTCGCGTTATCGCGATTATGATAATCCGGCTTTGCGCTTGTTTACGCTGTTCTAAAGAGAGAGAGGGAGATGGAAATATAGAAAAAGTGAAGGAAAGAGCGAGAGAAGAGATTCGAAGCGCTTTGCTACGGGAGCGCCACCTTCCATCTTTTCTTATCGCTAGGATACATCCGAAAAGCGAGTTCCTCGCACTCTAAAAACCACGATGTTACAACTTTGAATTTATGCTATTCGACATTTATTAAAGCGTTCCGAATATTCAATCTTCAAGTTCCATCAATATTCAATCTTTGAATTTTTAATCTCTTTTTATCTCAATTCTAAGCACGAAGAACGTGAATGACCGAGACTGATTAAAAATTCATTTTTCAGAAAAATAAGTTCAACATTTATTTATAAATTTTTATTCAATGTATTTTTTATTTCATTATTTTTAATTCAAACGATTTAATTGAATTTTTTCTCATTTAGCAAAGAATACATTTTGTAAGACATACATTTTTTCGATGAGAAATTGTCAAAACCGCACACGAGCTCACCGTTCGAATTTGAAATACAAAGACCCGATTAAATCACAATGCTGGCTCAAATTGAATTAACGATTTTATAAAAAGGTTGTAAAGCCATGAATTTTGTAAAAAGCGAAACGACACGGGCCATATAAAAGTGAGAGGAGCACGAGCGGTTGATTTATAAAACAGCATAGAGTTCGAAGATATTGGGAGTGAATGAAAAAAAAAAAAGTTGATGGGAGACAAGTGGCAACGAGAGAATTATAGAGATATTATTGCCTTCGTGATTCCGAAATATTTCTCGAAGGAGCAATAATTCATTGGAAAAGTTGGAGCGAAGGCGGCGGGGGTCGAATGTAAGGGATTTTCTTCCTCTCGGTGTCTTTTCTCCTCTACCTGATGCCTGGAGGGAATATTTTGACGTTTTTCTTGGCAGCTCGTGACATCAACGATCCAAGTGTCCGTCCAAAATCCGATACCCGTTTGGACGACTGCTGCTGGATTTTCTCTGGCGGGATTTATTGGCGCAATTAGAATGCACCTCGGGGGCATTAAACCCTCGTAAAACGTTGGCCCCCACTGACGGCCCGACTAATACCCGTGACACGCTCACGCGCACTTACAGCTTTACAAACTCCTGCTACCTGATTTCTCCCTCATCGGCATCACTACCAAACATTTTATTTATTATTTACCTCTTTCGGTACATGTAATTGTTTTTTTATCATATTTTATTACGAATACACAACATTTAATGTGATTTTACGTTACTCGTTGTATATTCGTCGCTTAATGGTATTATCTTTATAGATTTGTCGATGTATTTAAATTTTCTCTAGATATTAAAATGTCAATATTATTGCCGATATATCGGCAAAAATCGGCATTTTATGACCAAAAATGGTCTCTGAGCAAAAATCGTACTCGGCATTTTCACCTTTTTCATGTCTCACATGTAACCTAAAAATTTTATAATATATTCATGAGTTCATCAACATTTTCAGATTTTGTTTTCTACATTTAAAATCATAAATATCGGCAAAAATCGGCATCTTATGACCAAAAAATTATTCCTCCGAGCGAAAATCTCTGCGGACTCGACACTCGCGATCACGGCTCAATGCATGTACCTGGGATACCGCATATTCATTATATTATCCATTATATTGGATTAAATCGCACACCGATTCGTACAATGAGCGCACACGCGACGCCCCGCCGGGCTCCTCGCCAAGGAATAAGCGGAGTTGCTCAACTCGCCGGCATTTTTTATTCCCGTAGTGCACGCGGAGCACAAAAACTATTCTCCGGTCTGGTAATTGCGCTGGCCCGTTTTTTTTTTAACGCGGGAAAATAATATTCACGAATAATCGGAAGAGTTGGATCGCGCATGCGAGAGCGGATCGCCGGAACGAGGGGCCGAGAAAGGGCCGAAGAGAGCAACAATGAGATCGGCGCGAGGAACTCTCAGCGGGACGTCCCGGCGCGCGTTTCGGGCCTGGTGGATGCGCCGGGCGAAATTTCTTCTCCCCGCGGAGATTCTCCCGTCAACTCGAGCGGAGAACACGCTCTTTTATTTCTTTCGTTTTCAAGCCAAAAGCCCCAACCTCTATACAAATAAACATCATGGACGAGAGTGGGAATGAGAAGGGCGCAAGTTGCGTTGCGCGAGGGGCGACGATACGCCCTTACGACATCGGCTCTCGTTGAAAACTCGAACACAAAATGGCAATGGGGCCTCCTGCGTTGCCAATGCCGGCGAGCCTCGTGTGCGCAAGGGACTCCGATAGTTCGTACTTTCGTCCATCGAGAGACGGAAGAGGGAACCCAGGCACATCGAACCCGTGGGGGATAATGGCGCGACCCATTGAATAGATCAATTTACAATGGCAGCGAAATGAGCTCCCTGTCCCCTTCTCTCTCTCTCTGACCGAGCTCTCGACTATGATTTTACCACCAGGAAGAGCATTTTTCTACTCTAACTTTTTCTCGTTCTTTCACCTACTCAAATATTTTGTCATTAAATTTCATAAATTTTAAAAAACTTTAAAAATCATTAGCATCCATCTTTAAATGTTTTTATCTTCGTACCTTAACTGTATTTCGAATCAAAAAATTATTTTATCGATTGTCAGAACTTAAAATGCGCTTAAAAATTTGCTAAAACATTTTTTATCATTTACAGAATTATTTTTACTATTTATTTCGAGATGAAATAGATAATAATTAATATTTATTCAATAAGTAAAATAAAAAATTTATTCGAGTCACGAATAATTGGTAATTAATAGAAATATTAGAGTTGTTTTGAAACGAGACTGAAAGTAATACGTAATTCATGAAGGACCGTGATGGTTTCTGGCAGAGAGCATACGTAACTCGAACGCACGGCAACGTGTGCGGCCCTTTTTATTTTCTTTCCTTTTTCTTTTTTTTATTGTCGTTCCCGATGTATAAAACCGAGGTCCCGGGTCCCTCTATATCTCGAAGCAACTATCGGCGTGCAACGACGTCGTCAGGACGCGAAGACCTCGTGGCTTATAGCCCCCTCGATCGTTGTGCGCGATGAAAAAAAAAAGAAAATGGCCGCAAGAGGATTGTCACCTGCTTATCTGAGGCTTTTCGTGTGCGTGTCTCCCGGTGTTTCTTTTTCTAGTCTCTCGACGAGAATGACGCATGCACAAAGATCAAGTAATTCTCTACTTTGCACCAATTTTTAAAATAAAATTCATCAATTTCCATTATTCTTATAATATTAATAATATTTTAAATTCAATAATTCTCTGGTGAAAAATTGATTGAAATAACAATGAATTATTTCAAATTAAATAACACTGTAAAATGTTTATTTAAAAGATTTTATTTTTGATGAAAGATTTTTTTAAGAAATGTTTATTTGAAGAAAAAAGTTGAATAAACAAATATTGTAGAAAAAATATGTAACGTGCTCATTCTGATTTACGGTCGAAAGGCGACAACGCTGGTTCTGGGAGCCTCATCTCGAGTTGAGAATCCGGAACCCTTTGAATCCCGAATTTTTCTACCTGCTCTTCGGAGACCTTTCTGGTATAAAGTTTCCGAGGTTCCCGTTCGTCTCTTTCAAAACATTCGTCATCACAAATCCCTTCATTTGTGCGTTCCCGCACTATTTCGAGACTGTCAAATCCGGAGAAGAAAAATTCAGCCGAGGAAAAAAAAAATAAGCGAATCTTGTGATTTTATACAAAATTTAAACGTTCTCTCATAATCATGAAAAATACACACGCACTAAACAACTCACGAATAAAATGTTCTCAATCCTCCCAAGCCCCCAAAAGTATTCACAAAAATAAAAAATAAAATTTTTACAAATAATATAAATTTTAAAAAAATTAAAAAATGTATTTTTCACAATTAAAAAAAAATATCCGTGCATTCAAAAGTTGTGTAATTCTTGTAGAATCAATTTTAAACTCGGTAGATACGAGTTTGGCCTTATCCTAAGCAAAGGTATGTAAATATGAGCGGACAAAAATTTATTCAGCAATGAGGGCTTTACCGGTACAGGGCTTAACCGTTATCATCGTTATCAAGGCGAGAAGCTACTCGAAGAAGCCCAAGATCTCTCGGCTACCCGTGTTACCTGACTCATCTATATTTCCTTTTTCCTCCTCGTTGCACACCCGTATATTATTCCCTTTTTTCTCTTTTTTTCTCCAGACGGGGGGCAGCGGGAGGGGGAGAGCGAGGGTAATTAAAAAAGAGTCGTGTAAGAATGAGCGTGTACACGAAATAAAATACGTCGGCGTCGCGTAATAATCGCGCCATCCGGAGAGTGTAAAACACCGCATGATCCCTCAGCATACATTCCGCGTCGTATATCCCCGTATACATATAGTTTTGTAAAATGAACGTTTTTATCTCACACATTCTCGCCCTGGCTGCCTACATTCTTGACTTATTTATTCGTCTTTCAATATTCACAAGGAATTTATCAAAAACATATTTTTTGTCACGAGAGCATACATTTTTTTACAGTAATTAAAAAAATATGTACACGAGTCATGTATCGCTAATTTTTCTATGCTAGTGAGAATTTTCGTCACCTTGTGTAATTACTCTTGTTCTTACGGCTATAATATTTTTTGTTATTTTTTTTCAAAATTAAACATGCAAGTCTGCAAGCGGATTCATAATAAATCTAATTACAATTCTTCAGCAATGGCCCAAAAAATTCATTTCTGAGTGTCATTTTTAAAATTATATTTTTACTAAAATTAAATTTATTGAAATTATTTAATTTATTATTTTTTGGAAATTGACCATGAAAAAATAGCGAAATTTTTCTTCATCTTCAAATTTGATATAAAGAGAAAGAAGAAGATCGTATACAATGAAATACTTTGGAAGGAGAATGAAGAGAAGACGGCGCGGAGGAAGCTGAGGTTTTTAGTTACGTTATAATTCCCCATGGGGAACGTGTATTACAGAAGTAGCGTGTACGTATGGAAAGCCGACGAGCGTTGATGTGACGAGAGCACGAGAGGAAGATTCTCTCGAGGTCTCGACGTCTGAGATGAAGAAGAAGAAGAAGAAGACGACGAAGAAGAAGAAGAAAATAAGAAGCGTGGGCTCTCGGAAAGGTTCCCCCGTGTCGACGGCGCGGGCAACACGTCCGAATAACCGGTTGCTCTTTTCTCCTCTGCTGAGAGTGCCCAACGAAGATCGATCGCGTTTTTAGAATACACATCGACATGCGAACACACTCGCGCCCACGCGTGTGTACGGGGCACGTTCGAGTGCAAAAAAACGTGAAAAAGACTCAAAACTGAAGCAAGACTCAAAGTTTGCCGAATAGAAGAATAAAATGAACGAGAAAAAATCTCACGTGTAGAATTTTTTAATTTTATATAAATTTTTTTAGGAATTTTTCATTATCGGATATTCAAGAATCAGCAGAATGAAATTTTTAAAATTAAATAAGTTTTAGTTTTTGATTTTTTGAAATGGTCAATAAGGGCTAAAAATCTCACGAGCACAATTTCTAAATTTCTATGCACATTTCGTATTTTCAGCAATCAACAGGATACAAAATAATTTTGAAAAATCTTTATTTTTGTTCGTGGCAACTACAATATTGAAATTTATTCGAATAAACACAGATTTTTTGAAGATTCATTTTTTTGGTCTTTGATTTTTTTTAAGAACGTGAAGAAAAGTTATCTCGGAGCGTAGGATTTATTTTGAGGTGGTAGAAACAGCCGGTATAATCCCAAAATAATTCTAGAGCACATTTTTCCCAGAGAGAAAGAGCGAGAGAAAAAAAGAAAAGAGCCCAGACGTTGAATTTCGGGCGTCCAGGCACTCCGGGGTTGTGCGAGATATATTAGAAAAGGGTCGAAAATTCTCAACAGCTCTCACTCGTTCTTCTCTCTTCTCCTCACCCACACACGTGGCTTTTAAAAATCGTTCTCTCCCGACGGGTCGATTATCTTCACCCTAGTGTTTTTCTACCGAAACGTAACATTTTCCTACGAAATTTTTCTCGCCCATTTTTCTCATAGAACAAAAAAAAGAAGAAGAGCCCGTAATATCCTTTTTTCTCGAAATACTTCACAGATCGACGTTCACGTCTTTAAGGACGGCTTTCAAATTTTTTGGAAAAATTCTCGGAGATTGGATGATCATTGGAATTAAAATTGTTTTTTTTTTCGTTTCGAAAATTAAAGCTTACCTGTTTTGAGAAGACTGCTATGTCCTCGTTGAAACTCTCGGACGAGCAAACGTCACCGCCCGCGACACCGGGCTCACGTGGCGTGCACGTCGCGAGCTCACATTTTTCGAATATGAGTGCGAGCAGCGGGAACAACGGGTGCCTGGAACATGAAAAATTATGATTTTTTA
The DNA here is from genome assembly GCA_030522605.1 of Cremastinae sp. B BG-2022a. Lineage (NCBI taxonomy): Eukaryota > Metazoa > Arthropoda > Insecta > Hymenoptera > Ichneumonidae > Cremastinae sp. B BG-2022a. The sequence continues at coordinate 17,557 of JAPYYX010000302.1, read as the reverse complement.
TTAAACAATTCAATTATTAAATACATGAATGGTATGAAAATATTTTTTATTATTTTTCGAGATAGAAAATAAAAAAAGATTAATTGTTTTTTTTTACGATTCTTATTAATTTATTCTTGATGTATCTCTAGGTGTATATATTTTTTCGAATAATGTTCATCAGCGCGATTCTTAACTCGATCAAAAAATAAAAGTAAAAATTAATGACACAGAACGAAGAGATTTCGCCAGTTGGAAATTTCTTCGCTCGCTTTTTAGTCTCTCGTTTTTATCTTGATATTTTTTTCAACGTTATTTAAGTTTCTCGCGTCGTTGCCTGCGACCGGCACGTAAGAGAGGAAGGGAGATCGCGGCTGGCGATTAAATTCGTCCGGGGCAAAAGATGAGCCACGAAATTCAGCGTGAAGCGTCCGAACCTAAAATCCCTGACTATACGCGAAGCGGGGCTCTCTCTCGCGCGGAGTCTCAAGCCGGGATCAAAAGTGGACGTGGAAAATAGAGCAAAGAGCTCTCAAAAATTTCCAACGCTCTTCGAAAAGTCGTCCCGTTCTTCGCGCACGGACACGCGGAGAGCGCAAAAGACACCGACGAGTTCCATATCATCGCTGTGTGCCGCTGCGAATTTGCGTTGCGGACGAGCATGTCCCGAAGAAAACGAAGCGAAGAGAAGAGGCGGGACTTTTGCGCGCGAACGCTCGCGATCCGTCGGAACCGCCGCTTTTTGATTCTTTCCTTCGCAAAAGTGCAACTTTGTCCGCCGAGAGAGAGAAAAGCAGCTGTTTTTCCCTCACCCCTCGAAACTTTGCACACTCGTTTCATCCTTCTTCATTGAAATCCATCGCGCGTATACACGAGTTTTTTTTATGTTAACAAAATTATTGTTATTCGATGCTTCATTGAAGCGAAATGGAAAAATAAAAGATAATAATTAATGGTAATCGTCATTTGATGGAAATTTTATTTCATTCAGGGAGTAAAAAATTATTTCATTCGTACTTTCAAGTGGAAGAATTTTTTTTTTTGGATAAACAAGAAAAAAAATATAATTTAAAAATTATTAATAAAAATTGTTCAATTTGTGTTTATTCTTAATAGACAAGTTTTTTTATTTTAACAAAATTGTTTAATGCTTTTTGAAACAAAATGGGAAAATAGTAATTAATGGTAATTATCAGTTGATGGAATTTTTATTTTCGTGATGTAAGTAATTTTTTATTCGTGTTTTTCTTTCGAGTGAAAGAAAAAGATTTTTTTGGATGAACGACCAGCAAATAATGATGAGGAATATTAATGAAAATCTAAATGCAAATTCATCATTTTTTAGTGTTTTTTATTCGACTATTTCCATACTTGTTCATTTTTATTTTTACTTTAAATGAGACTTTGATAGAAAATTGATATTTTTTAGCGCGATTGAAAAAAATTTGTTGGGTCTTTTCCTGACTTTTTTTTCTGGTTTTTTGTTCAGGATGATGAGCTTCACTCGTTTCTTACCTGGATTGAAATTATGTACGGACGCGCTCGATTGATTCTCAATAAGATGATCGGATGTGTCTCGTTAGTCGAACGAAATTCGATGATTGCGCGATTACGTACAAAATTGCGAAAATAAAATTGCATTTATTAAAAAAAAAACAATTTCCCTTTTAAAATTCTATCTTATTTGCGACAACGACGTTCATAAGAATTTATTGCGAAAAGAAAATATTTCAATATAAAAATTAAAGGGAGGAATCGCGAATGCGATGAAAAAGTCAAATCGAAATGAGGATTTCTCGTTGCGCTTGGCTTATAGAGCTTTTGTAACTCCGTCCGACTCTTCCGGAAACCGCAAAACCGCAAATTCCCCAAACAACGTTCAACGGCCAATCATATCATTACCTTTGCGGTTGCATCGTCCTGACACCTTGTTTATCCGTCATCGCGCTCTACGTACAACCTTTTTCCTCGTTTACAATCTACTCGATGGACGAAACTATTTGGCTACCAAAATAATTATGTCTAAATCTTGAATCTAAATACCAAAATAATTCTCTGCAATTTCAGCGAGAATATTTAAGATTTTAATTTACGGGAAAAGCGTTAAAAAAGAAATTGTAAAAAATATTTGTATTTAAATACGAGAATTTTATTTTCTGTAAATCTGGTATTTAAATAACAAAATAATTCACTGCAATTTCGATGACACTTCTGAAGATAATTTACACGACAATAAAAATGATTACTTTAATTTACTTTCACCTGTCTATCGAGAAAATTTATATTTGCTTAGAAAATGAAATTTCAAATCAAAAGTATAATTATTTTTATTTTTATATTTACATTAATTATTAAGAGGGAATGTTTTTGCAATTTTTTTACAAGTGGATTTGATTTTTCAGTGAGAAAGTGAATTTTGTACCGGCGTTGAAGAGTTCTTTCTGGCAGTCGATTATTTATCACGCACGATCTCCGATTAAAGGCTATTCTTTGCCGATTACGGGGCTTCTGTTCGGTCAGGAATTCTTTCACCGAGCGTTGATGCTTTTGTTCGAAAAACCGAAAAAAAGGTCGAGCAGTACAAGGAGAAAAAAAATGACTTACTCAAATAAAAAAAAGTCAAAAGAAAAAAATAAAAGAGTAAACATTTTATGCAATTCTCCGTAAAACATTATGTAAAATGTTTTTATCGTTTGATGTAATTTGCACGTGTTTTTTTTTCAACTAGAATTTGTTTTGCAAATTTTAATCGCTGCTCATCAAGATTTGTTAACGAATTGCTTTATGGAAATGTCGAAAGAATTTCTCCGCGAATAGAAAGCATCGAGAATAAAAATTAAAAAAAAATTGAAAGAATTTTTTTGTAGGTAAAGATTTTATTGGAGAGAGAAAAGGAACGGCAGCGTTGCCGCTGTCTGGGGTGCTGCGTCAATTTGTCGAAATTCGTTCCGAATCGTTTTATGTCCGAGGCCATAAGGCCGCGAACCTACTACTGCCGTTACTACTTCTCGCCCTCGCTACCATGGGCACACATCTTCTCGATGACCTCTGCTCCTTTTCTCTCCCTTCTCCTGTTCCTCGCTCATTCTAGCTGTCGCGAAACGCGCGAGGAATATAATCGTAAAAACACACAATCGGAAGCAGAGTTACAGAAAAAAACGTTCAAACTCTTTTTAAACGTGAAAAAAAGATTTGCTCGCAATAGCAAAAAAATAATTGTAAATTAAATTTCATTTGAACCAATTAATGAAGAATTTTATAAATTGAAATTCTCGATACTTGAATGATCGGAGAATTGATCTCATAGCTATTATAAAGTTTTGAGTTTAATTTACCTAAAAATTGAAGCAATTTTTAAATTTTTTAATTCGAGCTTATCAATTAGCTGCTTGACGTCAGGCATGCGAACCGGAGTATCATTGCGGATACAAGGTTGCGATCCAAATATCTTCATTGATAGAGGAGAACTTAGTTAGCTCCGGACTCGAGCGATTACTGAGAAAGCGAAATAAATTTGTTTGGACAAGAGTGTGAATTGAAAAGAGAATTTTATGTACGCTGGTGTAACGAAAAATAAATTGTCTGAATTTCACTCATGTATTTTCGATTACAATACGGAAGAGTCAAGGTCTCTGGACACATCTTATTTTTTCTGTATTCAATTTCCTGATGGCATGGAAAATTAATTACATTCTTTTAGATAAAACAAAATAATTGCACAATTTTTTTTAATAAAAATTAACTCATCTGTTCTCAATTTATTTGTTCGTAATTTCGTAATTTTTTGTTTGACACTGAATTTCACATACCGATTAATAAATAATGTAACAGGAAAAATTAATAAGTTTCATGTACAAAAATTTACTCCAAATTTGAAAAAAAATATGTGTCACTTTATTTGGAGTTGAGAAAGTCTATTACAATTTTTCATTCTTTCGTGACACATTTTTTAGACTCGGTAATACCGAAAACCTGAGATACCCGAGATTTTTAGTACGTGCCTCAAATTTCTCGTTGGAGGGGGAAGAATTTTTAAGAGGTCGCTTATATGTACGAGAAACCCGGAATATAATATCCGGACGTTCCGAGAAGGTTGATGGGAATCACCGCGAGAGAAAAAGAGAGAGGAAGAATGAGAGAGAGAGAGAGAGAGATTACGGGCACACGACGAGTGGACAAATTGCAGGTTAGCAGAAAATAATAAGCTCCCGTTCGGCGCGCGCGCTCAAATTTCGCACGGGTATACCAGAAATCGGGGCATCTTTTGCGACTATAAATCACGAGGCCAAAAGAGGGGGGCGTTATGTTACTCTCCTCGTATCCGCATCCGCTTGCGCTTTCTTGCTCGCCCGTTCATTCTTCTCTGCACTTTCGATATTCGCTCTCTCTCGGCTCGCTACCGAATTATCCTCTCGGTAATAACTAATTAATTTTTTTTAACGTTTGAATCAATATTTATTTTGCTCGAATTTTTTAAATGCACAATTTTTCATTCCAAAAATTCGGATTTCTACAATCTTTTAAATATTTTTTCTTTATTCAAAAATATGAAAATTATTTTTTATGTGAGAGAATTTTGATTAAAATATGTAGTAAAAGAAATGACACGTGAGGACTTATACATTCTATTATTGATTTAACAAACACATTGTACACTTGAACTCATCATAGAATTCGGACAGCATGCAGGTCTTTGTAAAATAGAAAAAATGCGACATTATTTCAGTTAAATGGATAAATTTTTTTTCTATAGAAAAGTGCATGTATAAAAATATCAATAATTTTCAGGGATAAAGAAAATCTATAATATACACCGAAGTATAACTGAAAAGTGGTAGAACTACTATATTAATGACCTTCTTGTCAACTTCATAGCGGAAATAGAAAGAAAATTCGTAAACAAAATTATCGGAAGTATTATCTTGAGGACAAGTTATCTATAAGAAATATAACATTACGTTTTAAAAAAAATTTCCACCATTGCTTTTGCTAAAACCCGAATCGTTCAAATAAATATGTCAAACTCTTCATAGAAAATGCTCAAGAATAGTTTGTTGAGAAAAAGGATAAAAAAATGACAATCCTCGCAGAATCTTTTTTTACGATACCCTTACGTGATATAGTCATATTGATAATTTATTGTTTAATTTAAATTTAATTGATATCGATTTTAATTTTATTATTTTTTATTTTTGTTGAATTTTGACTCGGAATTTTTATTTCTGATGCTCAAACCAAATAATTTTTTTCTCTACCACATTTTTGGAGCAGATAATATCGTTTCGCGAGATTTCTCGATATTTGACGCGAAAAAGAAAGAATTGGGGGATAAAAACAGAAAAGGCTCGTTCTCTCGATCGGATCAATAAAATAACGAGCAAAAAAGTGAAACAAACGCGGTGCGTGGAAATCCCCGAGCGCTTTGAATAAAACGATCAGTTCGTACAGCCCGATAAGGCTCCCTTCGAACTCGATGTCTCTATTACGAGACGTTTTTCCCGTTTCGTTTCTCGGCGAGAGCGTAGATCGAGGAGCGCACAAAGGACGACGGGGATAAAAAGACCGTGACGACATCCGGAAGAAAAAAAATTTTCATCTCGCGCGCACGCTCGACATACGAGACCAGCAGCAATTTGCAATTAATTTTCACGTACGATCCTGTAAACGAATCACTCACTGTCTATCCCGGACGACAGCCTTTCGAGCTCGCTCTAACCAATTTTTTTGGTTCAAGAGAGATAATGAAAGAACCAATTTGTAAACGCGTATGAGGTAAACAATATTTTCCATACAAACGATTCTTATAGTAATTTTAACAGAATTACTCGAATTTTTCAAGTATATGTGATTTTTTAAATTAATGTTATTTTTGAGTAATCATAAATTATTTCTTGATGAATTTATATTATAAAAAATTATCGGATAATAAAATGTATAGCTGTACATTAAAATTTTTTAACAAAATTGTAATGAATATATTAAATTAAATTTTAATAAATTTTCAAGCTGTACATTCTGGTCTTAAAATGAAAAAAAAATACTTCGTTCATTTCGACTGGTTCCGTTTCCTGTTCGTTATTTTACTAAATAACAGTAATTTCCTATCGAAAATGAGAGTTCTTGCACTCCGAGTGCGAAAAATATGCAAAATTCGAATTTTTAATTTTTTTTCAGCCGGTAATTTTTTGTAATGGTATATAATAGAGCGGAAGGAAGTAAAAATGGAAAACTTACCCGTAAATGGCGTCTCTGTCGCGTTTTTGGACCTCGGGTAAGGCGGAGGCGGCGGCTGCCGCTGCCGCAGCTAAAACGTGCTGCGGAGGTTGGGGCGGTGGGGGTGGATACTGTGGATGCGTCGGTCCCATTCCGCCGAGGTGAGGACTGTGATGTAGTCCCGATACACCTCGCGCGTTTCCATGTGGATCGTAAAGACTCGCCCCACCACCCCCGCCACCACCCTCGAGGTAACCCCCGTGCAGCGCGCCATCGTCATACTGAAATTATTTATAAATATTATTAATCATATATTCACATTATTTTTTTATTTAGAACACTCTAAAAATTATTTTCAAACCAATTTTACTTCTTCGACCTTCGAAAATAATTAAATGATTTTTTTTGTGTTTTACATTATTTTCAGCAATTTGTCTTCATCTAAAAATAAACGCAGACGTTACTAATTTTCAATTAGTCTGTACTAAATGCAAGGTACAAAAAAAACCGTCCCTTGCATTTTTCACTCGGAAAGAAATTTTTTCCTCGAAGCCGAGTTGACTGACAGCGTGAAAAGAAAGGAAGGAAGAGTGACGTGAGCACGCGACTCTTGGAGACGTCGCGTGAAAAGTCAGTGAAAAGGGCAATATTCTACTATACTACAAGTATAAAGAAGAAAAGAAGAAAAAAAAAACGAAGAAGCAGCATGGAGGGTAGGAAAGTTATTCGCAGGTAGCCGGTGATGATAATGACACGCTAATACGCACTTTGCGAACGAGCCAGTGTTCGAATAGTGGGCGACAGTACTCGAGCCGATATTGTGTCCCTGGCTGGCCGATAGCGAGAAAGGACAAAGTGGGTCGTGGGGGAATGCGCGATATAGAGGGCGCGGGCAAGGGAAGAGAGCTGAAGAGTGAGGACGATGAGGAGAGAGGGGGGGGGGGGGGGGGGGGGGGGGGGGGGGGGGGGGGGAGAGAGAGAGAGAGAGAGAGAGAGAGAGAGAGAGAGAGAGGGACGAAAACGAAGAGACAGCTCGTATACACCTCGTTTCTGCCGCCGCATATTCGCGACTCCGGCTTTTCCCGGAAATATATGTATACCCGTAAGTGTTTGCACGGGTCACGCAGCGCTTGACGAAATTAATGATACATTTCGGGTGTTTGTGAAATGAGATGGGGTGGAGCGGGGATAACGCGCCGGTTACCCAAACGCGAATTCCTGGCAACCCTTTTCCGTCTCATTGTTCCATATTTCTTCTCTGTACGCTCCCTGTCTCTCTCTAGCTCTCTGTGCTCATATATTCGCGAAGCTCTCGTATGCTCGCCACCTGTAGCCCTGCATGCCGGAAAGTTGCGTTCGAATGCTTCTGGATCGTGAGAAAAAAAGGAAACTCACTCGAATAATCAAGAAAAGAGTATTGAGTTATTATCATTGTCGTTCGGTTCAGACATCTTGGTTCTATTGCTTTCGATATTTTTGTGACAAAAAAAAAGAAATTCAAATTATTGATGATTAATTTTGAATCAAAATGAAAGAATGAATTGAATACGAATTATTCAAATATTAGAAATGTAAAATATTATTTTTTACAATTCAATGACTGAAACTTGTTTCTGCATCGTGAGAAAATAGAAGAAATTATTTTTCAGTCGATTAATTGGGAAAACAGAATACTGAATTATCAAAAAAATCAAACATTAATTTTGAATCAAAAACCATGGAAAAATAAATTTGCACATATGAATATTTCATCGCTATTCAAAATTAGATCTAAAATGATATTCGTTACAATTAAAAATAACCAAAACCTGTTACATTGTTTCCTAGCGATCATTCACGCGGTTTCCTCAATAAAAAAATGAAATGAAAAATATCCGAATGAAAGTGAGCGTATACATGTGGACCGGAAGAGCCAAGAGATTTGTAGAGAAATAAAAAAAAGAAGTGCTCCGCTCGTAAATTAGGAAGGATGCGTGACGGATGCCCTTTGTGTTTATACGATTATTATTATGATACCAGTTTGACGATGACAGTTCGCGTTCGTGCGAAAGAGGTGTCACAATTCACTCTGTAATTGCATCTAATCCTTGACGAGAACAACCCTCTCTGTTTTTCGGAGCTCTCGTCGTTCTAAACAGAACGAACCGGAAATACGTCCAGCGGAGAGAAGGAAGATGGAATAAGAACGCGAGAGGGAGGAAGAAAAAAGAACTGACTCGTTTCGCGAGCAACGTGGAAAAACGATAATTAACTTCGCGCAACAACAATCACTTTCGAAAATTTTTCGGTTTTGACACAAGAATGGAAACACGAGGAGAGAAACTCATTTGCATGAATAGTCGCGGCGAGCGACCCGGGTGGGGGAAAAGAGGAGGCGAAAAAAGAAGAGAAAGAGAGAGAAAAAATAACAAATTGACGAAGTCGAATATATGCGCGCATATTATATGAGGAATGGATGTTGAACGGAGTCTCGTCGCGTGACGCTAATTATCATTCCAGGTCTTCCTCGTCGTCTTCCATACACGCGTGTATTTCGACCGACACACAAACATTATTATAAATACGTTCCGTGAGCCTAAACACAAGATTAACCAGCTCCGAGTCTCTAAAGAAAACAACAAAGAGAGCTGAAGAAAAGAGAGGAAAAAGAGCGAGAGAGAGGAAAAGAGAATAAGAAATCTGCTTTCATTAGCCTACGAATTTACTATTGTTCGGTTCTCCGAGACCTAGACGTACCTCTCACTTAGGAAAAGGATGTAAAATTTTGGAGAATCCAAAAAAATGTGAATTCAATGCCTAAATTAAGGAAATTCTTGTTTTCGCTCCGAAATCGTTATTTTCGAACAGCTAAAAACTATTGCAGGAAAAAAATCCATCGATCAAAAAGTTGTACTTTGCAAAATCAAATAAAATCGCTCATTGCACGACAAAAAGAAACAAATGTGTAAATGTAAATATAAAAATTCTCCAATCTCGCGTTTTCAACTTTCGCGTTCGGCACTCATTTAGGAAAATGAACGTAAACCGCTTCAAAGTGCATCGTTCCAACTTTAATTAAGCACTTCGAAAATCTTCGTATTCTTTTTTTTCGACAGATTCATAGACGTTTGAGTAAAAAATGTATTTTACGACTCCGAAAGGTCATAACTCGAGTAAAAATGATCGCAGGCAGTTCCACGTCTTAAATACATGTTCGGAGTTATTTAGAAGCTTCCCGGCCTTGGAAAATGTGAAAACGATTCCTGTATACTGTTTATCAGAATTTTTTTTTATACAATATTTTTTTTCTGCGCTCTTTTATGCATGTATTTTTTGTTGTTGATGGATTTATGTAAAAAATAACCTACGCGAGGTAATATATGGCGAGTACAGGTGCAATCGAAGCTGGAATTGATGGAAAGTTGGTAGGGGGGAAAAAAGAAACGTTTTGCGGAGGAGAGGTAAAAAAGGCATTGCCAATAATTCACGCTGAGCATGCATGTGTGCGCGTCTATGTGTCTATGCCGGCTGGTTTTCTCGTTGCGTCGAGAACACCTAAATGAAGATATCACTCGTCGCGAGAGAACGCAGGCGGGAAGAGATTTTCTCGCGGGCTGACTGGGAGAGTGGAATATTTTAAACCGAGAGCTCGGGCGCGATCTACCTCGAGGAAGTCTATCCAGCAATAGATCCCGTCTCGTTGAGTTACGCGTCATTATGCATGCAGCGACGATCAAACGCGCCCGTTCGAAAACTCGCCGGAATTTGGAAATATTTCGGAGCATCGCGTCACCTGATCTGAAATTTTCTATCGGTTATCATTATTAGGAAACAAGAAAGAAAGAAATTTCATCAACCGGGAGTCGAAATAGAATTTTCGTATGTACGAATCTCGAGATTTACTTTTGGAAAATTCGAAAAGCTGGATAATGTACGCATGGGCGCTAAAAATGGATCCACTTGATTTATGGCAATGACTGACCTAGTTTACACAATGAAGTCCAAAGCATGGATTAATCAGCGATTCAACACAGAGAGAAACCGTGCACGGGATCATCCGTTGCTTCAATGATATTCGGATTTTCGAACTTTTTCGAATAACTTCTGACGTCGTTGATATAATCCTTATCTCGAAAATTTTTGCATATTTAGACATTTTTTGATTATTTTTAAGTCACATTTTACAACTTCGTATCAACAATTTGAATTATAATTTAAATATTTCTTTTAATCCTTTTTTCAAATAATTTTGTGAATTTAAAATATTTTTTGAAATTTTTGACTGCATCAAATTGTGTTGGCAATTGTGAAGTAAAATTTCGATAATTCTTATTTCGTTGCGAAATAATTTCGAGATCCGAATTGGGAACTTGGAACGTTTTGTGCTCTCGAGTCATTGGCTCGCTCGCCGCAAACATGGAAACGACCGTTCGCGACCAGCTGATCCGAGGGAACGACAATCTCCGGAATCTCGTACAAGCCGATTCGAAAGTGCAACACTTTTCTCCTCACGGAGCGATAAAACGGGAACCGATAGCGTATATGAGATTCGTGAACATCCAAGCGCGAACTTACTCAACGAGACGACACGTCCGATCTTCCTGATATTTTCTAAGAAAATCCGAAGTAATCTCTAATTACGGGTTCTCAAAGCGCGCAAAGTGCACCTGCGAGATATACCAGTAACGAGATATAACCAAAAAAAAGTCAGCAATGTTTCCGCGACACGACGTGATGAAGACGTATAAAAAAACGCAAAAAAAATTTAAAAAATAAATTCTGACACTGATTTAAAAAATAAATAGTTTTAATATTTTAGAACCTCAAAAACACACAAAAAATTGGAATAAAAAAAATGTTTAAAGTGAGAGGCATATAGAGAATTTTTCAGAGAAAATTGTAAAGGCGCGAAAGTAAGAATGCAGGTTGAAAAAATGTGATCGGGTCACTTCTTAGAGATCGCTATAGTTGCCGCGGTCTGCGAAATTGTGACACTCTTACATAAGTCCTTTTTCCCTCCCTTCCTTGCTCACATTTTATTTATTTATTTTTTCAAGAGCCCGTAAGAGGCTGCACGAATATGGAGAAAATTGACGTAAATGTCGAAAATTACGAAAAGGCACAGTCAGGGATCAGCTGCTCATTATTATTTCGATTGATGCTGACATTTGGAAAACGTAAACACAGGTCTTCAATCTGCCGAACGCTCATGTCTGATCTATGAGATCGCAAGCACTTTGAACATTCCCCTTCAAGAAAATCTCTAGACAATGTACTCAGTGATAAAAAAAGTGATAAAAAACACAAACAAAATATTTAATTAACTTTATCAAAAATTCACGCGATTTTAAACATTTGAAGAGTCGACGATTAAATTTTGTAATTATTATTATTTTTCTATTATGATTCTCCGGCACGATTTTAATGGTTGTTCGAGCGATTGAATTGAGCGTTAAATAACGTGTAAACGCGCACGAGCTTTTTATTCGTTACTTCTGTATACGTCACACGGCGCGCGTCAGATGAAGCGAGGAAGGATAAAAACGTGATCAGAATCGAAGTTTCGCTCAAACGTGTGTATTTTCCGAATAATTAATTTTTGCGACAAATTTATTTTTGTAACAGAAAAAAATCACTCCCGAATCAAAAAATGTTTAACGCAAACTTCGAACCGAGATAAAAAAAGAACTCGCAAAATCCGACCGACGGAAAATTTGCAATGTCACTTTAAAGATTTTTGTTTCGAAATTCCAAAATATTATGCCAGATTGAAAAAAAAATCTCCGAATGAATTTTATCGCGGAATCTCGATAAACGAACGACGACACTTGCTGTACACAATCGATCGAAAATCTGAGTCATCGGTCTCGGAAATAAACACTTCACCGAATAAATACCCGAAAATTTGCGTTTTCACATCACGATTTCCCAAAAAAAAAAACGAAGCCTTCGAGCACTTTTTGGCACATTCTCCGGTTTTGAAGAAAAAAAAGCACAAACGCCGAGAGGACGAAAAAAAAAAACACTTGAGCGTCCGACGGCCACGAGTGGGTGTCGAAATTCTAAAAATTATTTTTAAAGACGAGAGACGTGTGCGAGAGGGAAAAAAGAAAAATATTTCAAAAATTGAATAATCACCGGGTCATTAAATTATCAACGCTCAGCGGTCGGATCTCGCATTTTTTTCAGCATATCCCCGTCTATCAAGGTAGCTCGTGTTGAACGATGAAAAACACGAATAATAGAGAGTTTCGCGAAGGATCGTTATCATTCGCGCGATTCTCGATATCACGGCTAATAATCCATCGCGTATTTAAACGTGACGTCACGTTGAGAGAGGAGAAATCGTTCGGAGCGTAATCTCTGTGTTCGTAAAGGCGAGCGTGTACACAAACTCACGCATATAAGAGAGTATAAATGAATATACACATGAAATGAAAAAAAATAAAATACGTTTAAAAATTTGATCACGTTTCGTCACTCGCCGTCGCGCACGGGCGTTTGTCTTATCGAGCCGAGGAGATCGCAGATAAAATATATAATTTCGTGTAAATTCTTTTATCGAGAGCAAAAGGGAAAAGGGAGAAAACGACGCGAGATATTTTTCTTTCGTTATTGTCGAGGCAAAAATTCAGTGGACTCGGACAATCGGAATTATGTATTATGTATACTTTCTGTATATGTATAATACGGTGGGCGTTTGAGAAAAATGAACTCGCGACGAGTGTCTCTCCGCTGAGCGTTCGCGATGCGACGGCTCGAGATCTCCCGGGAGTGATTCTCGCTTGCGCGAGCACGCGAGACATTTTATTTCGAGCGACGAACGCGAAAAAATAAACGAATGAATTGAAAAAAAGAAACGAGGCGAACGCTCGTATACCCGCATTTTATTATTACCATTTGCGAAGACTCTGGAAATCATTCCGATCGATAATTCACGCCAATCGATACGATTAAGTAATTAATTAATCGATATTCCACGAGATCACACGGGACAGATATGCAATTACGTCTCCCGAGTTCTCAGACCCGTCACTCCGAATCGAAAATCATTGTATCGTAAAAAAATGAGACGCCGGCGAGAGAGAGAGAGAAGGACAGACGGCAAAACAGACGCGAATTATTCGCCAGACAAGTCCGTATCGTCGAGAAAATTTTTTTTCAAATTACGTCAAAACCTCTTGGACTTTTTTTTTCTTACTTATTCATTGGCTCGAGTAGCATCACCGACGCCAGAGGTAACAAGAGATGAAAATGATTAATTCCGCTTTTCCCGGTAACAAAAAATTACGAAATCTCACCATTCATATTTTAGTTTGAGTGATCGGTGAATTTTTTTACTAAAATTCAGCAGGAAGAGTACTTCGTGAAATTAATTTTGAAGTATTTTATTATTAATTTTTTTACTTTTGTACGCAATTGCAGATGATTTTTACTAAAATTATTGATTTATTTATGTGTACCACTCGTTAATTAAAATTCAGTAAAATAACGTTCCAGGGAAAAATGTTTCATTCTCATCTCCCGTCATGAATATTGTTTGTGAACGTGTATATACGCGTGAGCTTACACATGAGCTCTTCTCGTCTCGTTCAAACGGATTTGGCTCATTGAACGTCGTCACTGTAGTCAGCACACAGCGTACATTTGTTTTTCGGCACACAAATACCTATCGAGGTGAGACTGCGCGTAGGAGCAAATATTGCCGAAAAGCTAATGATTCCTAACACACGCTCCGCCGGCGGATTTTCGCTCACAGAGACGTGAATTGTCGATTCACACGTTCTCTATTATGATAATCATTATTTTTGTAATCACAGGGCCATTGATGAGAAATCGCTCGGAATTCTCACAAAAGTATATACAGCGAGCACGATCGTAATTTTATGAACAATTTTCCAATATGATAAGAAATAAAATTTCAAGATTTTGTCAAAATAATCACAAAATAATTTTTTTTTATAAATTTCAGACTCAACAACGATTTTTCTTCATCTTTAATGTTTTGGAGATCATGAAACAAATCTAATCACAGAATCTGTTGTGATTATGATTATCATTGTTATCAGGTCGATGAGACTTTTCCCGAAAAATTGAATTTCACAGTTTTTTTTCGATAATCACGAATTACAATTCGTCACGAATTTGTCGAGGAAATTAATGTATCGATTTTCTCTACTTTCATTCTCGAAGATTGCACTCTCATTTCCTGATCCACGGAATTCGCACTGAACGTATTTTTGCTGAAGTTTTCTCCCGGGCTCTCGCGATATCGTCTCCGAAGACGAGGGGAAGGAAAAAAAGAGGGAAAAACTTTATATCGCGGAAACGATTTTGCCGTAATTCGGTTTCTGCGTCGTCAAGTTTTACGCGTCGATTCTCATGAATATGACTCCGAAACGCGGAGAAGAAATAAGAGGGAAGGACGAAAGAAATGCGTGACCCAGTCAGGATCGCAGTAGAAAATTGTCAACTCGCACTTTTGTACATAGAATTCAAGTTAAGGAAAGATCACTTTTTTTCACCCCGCAGATAGGAGACAGAGTTGCAATTTTTCTGTTTGTTCCATGGATTTCTATTTAAGAAAATAATGACGGAGACGTACCCTTGGCTGCGCCATGAACGCCCTGGCCGCGCCGGGGAACTCTGCGTGCTGAGCCACCGTAGCGGCTATATTTTCCCACAATAACGAAGATACAACCCCCGAAAACACTCAACACCCTCCTCGCAACCCTCTGCGACGATTCTCTTCGTTTCTTTTATTTTCTACTATTTTTCGCACCACTTCCCTCGACTCCCTTCAACTTTTCGGTTTCCCTCGGTTTTCACTCTCACACGATTTCTGCGCTGTATACTGTTGCATATACAAGGATTCCGAACTTATTGAGTGAAGTATTCGACGCTACTTCCTCGATGAAAGGGAAATTTCTCGATTCGGGTGCGAAACGATCGACAGGATTCTCTTTTTCTGGAGATCGTCGAAAAAATTCGGTCGGCCGGCACCTCCTCCGCCCGGTCGACCTACAATCCGGGGATCTCTCCACCGGATCCTCCACAAGAATATCGTTTTCGCTCGTTTATCTCGCCGAGGACCGGCGACGTTTCGATGCTCCAAAATCTTGTCGTACGGCTCGAGGACGCGATTTTATTCTCAGCGACGTTCACACTCTACCGGACTTTTCCAGGATCATCCGGTCTTCTCGTGGCTTTACCGTAACCCTTAAAAATCGGTAAGTATCGATGCGCCCGATCGGCGTCAGCAACCCAGCGTCGTTAGGGACGAAACGCTTTTCTCGTCCTTCCTCATCGTCGCTGCTCGATTTTATTCCTCGTCTTCTACTACGGATTGAAAATTTTTCTCGATTTTCAAAGATCCTCAGATGCGAGGCATTACGGAGCAATAAAATCCGTCGGATCCGAATGACACGTGGCTCGATAACAATAAACTCGGTTTTCAGGAATTTATCTTCCCGGAATCACTCGCGAAAAATTTCGCTCTCAGGATGTATTCTTACTAACGGATATACATACGGACATATATGTAAAAATCTCGCCTTGTCCCACTCACTGTCACTTAACAATTTCCGTGAGATCGGTAAGTTTCGACGTACCAACAAACAAAAAACAACAAAAGAAATCTTCACTTTCTTCGACACCAAAGATGCACGAGACGCCAAAAACTTGTCACGATATATCGACAATTTTCTTTTTTTTTTGCTCGGTCAACGGAGATTATGATCCACGGGCTTTACGGGAACCGATGTACAGAAGGACTCTCGAGGGTGAAGAATCTCAGGGCTTTCAGCTACAGAGCGAGTCACCGATTTTCTCAATCGCTCCTCCGATTCTACCGAATATCTGGGCTGCCAAATTTTCACGGTACACACAACGCAACGATGAAATATAAACACGAGGCTCACGTAGTTACGATAAGGAATTTTGTTGTACCGTCGCGATTATCGTCGAGACACACGCGCACACACGCACAAAACACTCAGCAATACACTCTCGTATACGCAGGAACACGGTTACGGAATTAAATGGGACCGTGTTCTGTTTTTATTTATTATATTTTGGCTATATCTCGTGGGGAACCGGGGGTGGGGGATGCTCGTGTCTATCCGTCCCAGACGGGTAACGGATGATATCGGCGAGTCGTAAGATCGTCGTGCCGCGTTAAATGTGACGAGCGGTGACAATTTGAAGAGATCGCGTCTCGGTTCGGGGCTCAAACGTTTCGTGGATCTTGCCTGAGCGCTCCATGGGCTACACCGTAAAGGCTCCTCTGGAGCGAATTGCTCTCTTTTTCTCTCTGTCAATCACGCTCCCGGCACGACAGACACGCGAGCGATCGGTATCGCTCTTGATAGGAACAAACGCGGATTTATCGCAGAAACGCTGATTCGCGTTTGCTGATTAAATATGGGGAAAAAAACGTCGCGACAGATTTCGCCGAAACTGTGGACGTAGATCGAGTAAACGGAAAAACGCGAATACCGGGACCGGATCGTTCGTGATATAATAATATATAAACCGCGCGCGCCGTCTTGTGTCACGAGGAAAATTGTTACCGACGAAGGAGCGAAGCGAGCCGTGCGAAGCGCCTTGCGTTTAGATCCTGCGCCGTCCGCAGTCGTTCGCCAACTGTCAATCACCGCGGTGCACCGGGACGGAGTGGGAGGACGACAACTTTCCACGCCCCTGGTCCACGTCCAATGCCTCGTTTGCCCGCCCAGTTCGAGCGCAGCGCCGCGAGCGATGAGATTTCGAACTACCGGATCTCCGCCATCGCTACACCAACACAGCGCCCAACGTCGCCGAGGCTTCCATGTGCATGCACTCAGACACCCGTTCGTGCTTCTTCGAGCCTTCTCGCTCCCGCCGGAGAGCGTTCCTTCCTTCCTTTCCTCTCGCGCCGATTTCCCCCTCCCTTGTTGTTGGCGGCGCTTCGGTCACGCACACATGTGCGCTGCCGCTCGCTCCTCGTCTTTCTCTCTTTATCTGCGCATGTGACTGTCTCTTTCTCTCTCTCCGTCTTTCTCACTCGCACGCCGCCGGTTGCCCAACTCGCTTCACCGGAGCGGTCTCGCTCGCTCCCGCGCTACGGTCGCCAGCTCCCCACCACTCGACCGTCTCCCCATCGGGAATGTCTCGCGGACGCGCGCGCCCTCTGCTCGTTGCGCCACCCCGTTTGCGCAGCTCTCGAGCCGGTTGCTTCTCTCTCTCCATACGCGGGCTCGCAAGCCACGGCCTGCCTTTCCTCCCGCTCGAGGCTCGCCGCTCTGCCTCCCTAGAAAAAAAGAACGAAAGGCCCATTACTGGCGCGCAGACGCGCCGAGTTTTCGTGTCAGTTGGCCTTAGTATGGCAAAAATAACGGGCCGCTAC